>VXAK01020676.1:6031-42941 GCA_013399435.1 Arenaria interpres
ATATATATATATATATATATTTATGCAGCCACTTCCATGGTTTCTCGTATTTGTATTTAAGCAAAACAATGACATCTTAAAAAAAGTCTGCCTGAGAAAATCAAGACATTCCCTGAAGGCTCTGCAATGCCATCAGGTCCTACAGGCTTCCCATCCATGCTCCAAAACTGTGTTCCATATTAACTTCCTCGGGCCTGACCCACTCATCTTGAAACCTCGTAGAGGTAGATCATACCACAAAGCAAGAAAAGTGTTTAAAACATATTTTTAGAAATTAAGGAAATAGAGCAAAAAACTCTAGTTGGAGTGAAATGATTTGGCAGTTCCTACATAAATTACTAATATGATTACTAATTACTAACCTGAAAGATGACCAAAACGTTTACAACTTATCCTAACTAACCCAGCCACGAGCTTCATCCCTAAAACATACACACTCTACTTGTATTAAACCTCAAGTTTCTGGAGCCCAATACACAGCTGTGGGGTGTCTCACTGTGGAGACAGAGAAAAAGCAAAGAATTCTAAGCAGCAAAGAGAGAAGCCACGAGTACCAGAGGAGTAAGAGCTGGTCCAGCCCAGGGGACTGGCACCCCACGTAGATGATGGCTTGGTGTTCGTTAAGCCTGGAGGTGGTCTCGTAGGAGCAGTAGTGTTTCTGGGTACCTTCCAGAGTTCGTGGGATAGAGAGGCTTGTGTGTGAGATATCGGGCCAGAGGACCACGTAGACTTGATGTCTGACAATTTACCTGCAACAGAAAAAAACCAAAACATTTGTATATTTTTAGTTAGCAACAGCTGTTAAACCAGGTGGGATGGGTAACCATCTGCATTGACTGTATTCTTCCAACGTTTCAGGAGAAAAAGAAATGCATTCTGTATAATCCAGTGATATAAATCCTGTATTACTTGAACCTACTTACACGTTTTCAAAGGATTTTCTATTTAATGAATCTCACATCAGCTGTTACATATACAATTCCCTTTAAAAAAAATCTCCTACTATTTCACTTTTTCGTAATAGATGATACATGAAAAAAAGACCAGAAAATGGACTTGAATATTTGAAATATAATTTCATCAAAATTATAATGAAACACCTCAAGATTGTCCCTCTCAAAGGTTTAATAGAACTTAACCATTTTTTCTTACACAACTCATTTTATCTAATAACCCGTATCTAGTAACCCATATATCCATATGCTCTTCTGATATGTTATTGAAATTCCAAAGATCAAAGACCAACAAAAACTGTATTTCTGAATATTCAAAGTAACATATACCTTTTTCCAAGTGTCTTTGAGAAAAATGAAGTCTTCAGAAGATTAGAACATGGCACAACCTCTCACACTTTGTAACTTTTTACAGTTGTTTGTTATTTCCCTAATCGATTTTTAAACTATCTTACTAGTGTTCCTGCCAAATCAGAGTTTTATAAAATAATACAAGAAAAAAGAATAACAAATGCAGTTTAGCATTCACAGTGGCAGAGAAAATTGTTTCAATTTGTGAATGTCAAAACAAACCCCTTTATTTTATATTACAACCCTTTATTTCATATAATAACCTTTGAGACTCACACATCCCTGCCTTTCTTCCTTGTACCAAGGTAAGTTGTGAAATTAAGGGTCCAATTTCCCACTGTTACTAACATTATCAGCACATGTTTAACTGGAAGGGACTGGAATGGTCACATCTCTGCATCTTCTGTCAGAGCAAATGACATTGTGATTACGCTGCCTTAATGCTTCAATGTTGATTGCAGACAGGAAGAAAATACTTGGTCTGGCAAAGCCCAAGACGCAAAAATCTTGTGAATTTTTTAAAAACCAGATTTGAACCGGCAGATGAAGCTTAAACTCAATCAATGCCTTGTATCAGGCAGCCATTGAGGGTTTTCTGTTAGTCCTAAAGCCAAATTTACCAGCTACCAAATCACAGCCTCAGTTATATACACCACTCCCCAAATTACCTCGATTTGTATCATTAACTAAATTATTTTATACTGAATCATAGCAATTTAAGTGAAAGAGCAACCACTCTCCCACCTTCTTGCAAACTTTAGCAACAAAAATAATTTGATGACGACGAAGACATTAACAAGGGAAAATGGTGGGGGGGAAAGGGAGAAAAATGGGAGTTTTAGAACCGAGAGCAGCTCAGCCTGCGATGTAGCACATGATACATGGACATCACCACAGACCAGATGTTGCTATGTCACTACTACTCATGGGGTTAACACAAAGATTAGATGACACTGCAAAAAAAATAAAAAATAAAAAGCAAATAAAGCAGAAATGCACGGCAGATAAAAGAAAAGCAAGCCATTCCTTTCTTCTCCCTTCACTGGAGTGAAGCATTTAAATCCACCCTTTTTGTTTTGAGTTCTGCAGTATGACCTGGAGGCTGCACCTTCATTTATTCATAGAAGTAGAGGGGTTTCATTGATTAGATGTGAAAATGCTAATACAATCCATACAACAGCCCCAACACATTTTCATAATGGGACAAACTGGATATTTGGTTGCCAATTTGCAAGCAAAGTTTCCATTATTTGCAGAGAGAGATGCTCCAGAATTTATAGCTCATTAAAAAGAATGAGGTAATTATTTAGACCATCTACAAGCTCAGCAATAAAGGGGAGCATCAGACTTTGGATTGACTATTAAGAGACATTTAAGAGCCTCAAACCCAAGCCCTCCACAGCCCTGCAGAGTACCTCCCTGAGGTATTACTAAACATTTTCCTGAGCTGAAGATGGTTCACTTTTAACAGTGAATTTATTAACAAAAATTTCATATCAGCTCTTACTGGAAGGGTCTAGTAGGGGTGTTTCTACTGAGGTCCTAGACAACAGAATATTCCTGCTCAAAGTTGCAATGGAAATAGTGAATAAGAGATCTCGATGCCAATACAGAGTGATGGCACGTGGCACCCAGAGGAATAAATACATTTTTCCTTAGCGCAATTCCAGGCATACCATCCAACGCTCCCCACTGAGGAGCTGCCAGGAGAGCTGCCTACCTAGCGCAGCGCTAAAAAACATGCTTCTGTCTCCAGTAGCACTACTATAATAACTGGGAAAGCACTTTATGGGACCTCCCTCTTGGAATGCAGAAGGATGTGAAAGTAGAAATGCCATTTTTCGTACCTGCAATGCTAGGTGCGGATGCAATGCTGCTGAAAGAGCTACTGTAGCCGGAGGCACTAAGCGGCCAGGCACTCGATGAAGGCAGCGTGGCATTCTGAGATGATGTTGGGGATGACCCTGCAGAACCAGCAGAGAAGCAACTAAGAAAGATGGGCATAATGAGGTTTGGTGTGACATAAGCAAATCTATTACGTGCAAATACAAACCATGCAAGGCATTTTCCTTAGTCAGCCTGGTCTCTCAAGTCTAGGAATGAAATGTTACAGAAAGCATGATAAAGTGAAGCAAAAGTCTGTAGTAGAAAAGCAAAGCAAGCTGGCACAGCAGCAAATGTATTAGCGCCTGTGCAGAAGACAAATTCTGCATTTCCTTTAAGATATGTGACTCTTTCAAAAAAATCAGTGTTAAACTGTTTAGTCTCAAGGAACAGGCTTCATTTATAAAGGTGCTCTGCCAGCTGACTTCAGCAATGGCAACTGTAGATGAGCATAGATGTATATGATAAACTAACCTCTTACCATGGGTGATTTCTCCTAAATTACTGGAGGTAAGCACTTCTACATCCTAATGCCCACAAACATCTTTAGATTTTTGCAGACTTTCAGTAACGCAAGGATATATCTTAGCAATCTCTTCTCAAACTGATAACATTAAACAAAATAGCCTGAAACCATCTTGGTAAATCATTTACAGTCTGAGGAGCTATCTAAGCATACATACAATTTCCTTACTGGCAGCAAATGAAAGAAACTGAACATAAAATAAAATATCTTCATTTATAAAGACCAGAAAAGCTGGAAGTATTCTCTTTAGCCACCAACAAAATTAAGTGTGTATCCTGGGTGACTGACCATTCCTGACATACACAGGTGGACTGTGACACTGAACTGACTAATAAAAATAGGTGAGTTCTTTAGAAAACAGCACTGTACTGAGGTAGAGGGGAGAAAGTAAAAAGACAATCTCATCCCTCACAGCTCAATAAAAAACACAGGCTACTGGAACAGCAACCAACCAAACTTCACCTTATGAAGACTCACTGCACTCCACAGGACACACAAACACAGACATCACTCTTAAGCAAAGTAACTCTTTATCAAGGCTTTTTCTGGAAATAATCTATTCCCCAGGCAGGAGGGAGGGAATTATATCAAACTGAAAGGCCCATATGCCCACAAAGCTGAAACCGTTCCCGATTCCACATGGCTAAGACTTCCAGTTGATAGTAGCTGATCCTGCAAAGCTTCATTAGCAAACAGTGTAAAACAAAAATCAACCCAAAAGCTTAAGTTTTGTGTGTTTCTAAGTGCACAGTGAAAGGACGGTACAGGCCACAGCCCAGCCCTCTAAAAGGATTCCAGCTCTGGTAATAAATCCATATACTTCCAGTTGTAGGATTGAAAGAGAGTCTCTTCCAAGCCCCAATCTCACATGGAGGGGTACTGACAGTAACAGGTAAATTTACCTAAAACCCACCTAGTTATGAGCATAAAGAAACAGATTCAGCAACTATATTTCTTATTATATTAATAATAAACTAAAAAGCTAATGAGGAAAGGAAGCATAGATGGATCCCAACAGTCACTGCTTTTCAGAGGGCCTGTTGACTCTGCAAAGATCACCTGCACTGACTCTCTCTAAGGAGTGTTATTATTTCTTCATTCCACAGACAGATTATACACCAACAGAGCTAAAGTACACTTTCCTTCTACAAAGAAGGAAATACCCACCAAAAATACTTAGAAATACCTACTACCTGTAGTAAGTGTCATCTGACTGACAGGTATAGATCTGTAGGGCTTGGCTTTTGGCCTAAAGGGGGTATTTCTCGGGTGCACCGCATCTGAACTGTGACTGAATTTTATACTTTCCTTTTTATAACTTGAAACCATCCGAGTTGCCGGCCCCTTGAAGTACATTTGGGTCATTAAAAGCTAGTTCAACATTGCTCATGCACACAAATACTTCATGTTTCAGCTCAAATAAAGATTGCTTTCTGGGAAGAGGCAGCTAAAACCATCCAAGGCAACGAAACCTCTGCCTCCTTTCCCTCACCGTTCACATCCCTTCGCCTGAGTTAACAAGCCCAGAGCTGGAAACTTATTTCAAGCACAGATTTACCATTTAAGAGCTTGTTTACAATCTCCACAGATCTCACAGATGTAACTACTAAGACAAATCTACATTTTTAACCCTGGCAGGTCTTGATTATACTATTCCTGTGTATATTGCAGTGCTCTAATAGAGTACAGATGACTCGCCTATTTCAGCATGCTGATCACAATTAAACCCAGCCACCTTTCCCTCGATCCATGTTCAGTACATCTAGTTAACAAGTAGCACAGTCCCAATGGCTTACTGTTTTAGAGAATAACTTTTTAGTTCTGGAGTAAACACTACAAGGACAAAAGGAATGGAAATGGCACTGGGAAGTGCTTGTTTACTAGTCAGTTCTCTTTTTTTTCCTTTTTTTTTTTTTTTACTGTTTTGGGGATAAACAAGCTCTAATTTATTTTGCTGATTGGTCTTCTAACAAAGCTACAATTAGCATGACAGAAGCCCACTGCCTCAGCAACAAGTGTGGAACTTTGGGATTGTGTCTTCTGAGCGTTTCAGGAAGCATAAGAGGTTGGTCAGTACGGAGAGGGAAATCTTGTTCAAAACAAACTGTTAGATGTTACAAAAACTTCCAGTGACCACAGAAGTTTCTATTACATCTCACAGACTTTTCCACCATAAAAATATTTACATTCCCATGGAAAACCAGGAACTTCTTAGTTCCATATTTAAATCAAGTCTTTCTGGATTTTCAGTGAAAGTTCAGAGCAGAAGCATTATTCGACTAGGATTACATGTGAAAAGATACTACTTCCATAATATATAAAGTCAACTTTTTTGGAAAGAAAATGAAAGCATAAACAGATGTGACAGTAATCTGTGTGTTTACCTCCACTCTTGAGAAGATAGCGATTAACATCCTGTATCGTGGTGTTTATGGTAGGCCCAGTTGGAACACTTCCAGGAGTAACATCGGGGTCATTTTCAGGATCAATATTCTGCAGTCCTTTCCATGGCACTCCTGGATGAAACTCTGTTTCAAAGAGAGTAAAAATAAAGAGTATATAAAGGCGTTATTCTCCAACGTTCCTGTATATAAAACCGGATGAGGATGCAATAAGTAACACCAACAATGGAGTTTAAGGACATCACTTTAATACAAACGCTTTGTATGTTGTTACCTGGTGGCCAGTTTATGCTGGAGCCATTGGAAATTTTATCACTATCGGTTTTGGCACGTGACCAGCTGTGAGGAACAGCTACGGGTGGGCTGGCGGGAGATTCACTGTTTTGAATCAGATCATACCGGCCATAAGAGTCATCAATGGAGGACTTTCCTGGAGGACCAATACTTAAACCTCCAGGTATAGCACCTGTAATGAACGAAATGGAAAGGCTTTGTTTAGGAGTGGGACTAATTTTGGGTATGGAATTTCATCAGTCCCTGTATTTTGTTCCTTTTTTCTTTTATTTTCTTTCTGTATTACAAAGATAAAAAAGAAAATGAAAATAATAACGCAGTAAGCAAGGCTTAAGAGCCTCTGCAGCCTTACTAGGAACTAAAGCTGTGAGATATACCACTGGTGCGATCTAGACACTGAAGTTAAAGAAATTCAGATTATATTACTGTCAAAAAGACACAAAGCAATTCATATCATTCAGCTGATGGTAAACAGGAATTTGCTGAGGCAGCATACTAAGGAATACCACTGTAGGCAAGCCCCCTTCTCATCCATCTCTAGACAGTGCACGATTTGAAATTTGGCCTTTCTCATGTTCCTACAAACTCTCAAACAACAATTTTGGCATAAGCAGTACAGCTACTCGAAGAACGAAAAACTATTGTAAAAGACATAATTCATGCTGCTCAAAATAAAAATCCTGGATACAATAAAGTTAACGGAGCACTATGTTCTAACAGAATAAACCTGGTACAGGAAATAAAGGAAGAAACGACTCAGGATACCGGAGGCATTAGGGATAAAGGTGTTCAAACAGATTAGCAATCACTTCTGGAAAAATATGAAGTTTGTGCTCCGAACTCCCACGGTGGGTAATTAGGTAATCCATCACGTCTTTGTACGGGACTGGCTGCGAAAGGTTGATGATATTGGGAAAATTGTGGGAGAAAGCCAATGTAAAGTTTTTTTGGATTGAAGGTATGCAGATGTGGAGCAAGGAGAAGCTTGTGGGACTTGTTTTGCCAACACTAACAACTTGTTTTACCTGAACTCCATGTTCTGAGCAACAAAACTCAGAAAATGAAAAAAAACATTCCTACACTGCATGTAGGAAGCGGGAGAACTTCAATGCATTGCTGAATGTGACTACAGAAATCATCTTTAAAATGCCACAGTCTCAAGG
This sequence comes from Arenaria interpres, assembly GCA_013399435.1. Classification (NCBI taxonomy): domain Eukaryota; kingdom Metazoa; phylum Chordata; class Aves; order Charadriiformes; family Scolopacidae; genus Arenaria; species Arenaria interpres. Next base: position 13,605 of record VXAK01020676.1, read on the forward strand.
GCACTCGGTACCAACCATTCCTGAGCACTTACCCAAAATAGTAACATGAGGGGAAAAAAATTACAATTGCAATATGACTCCAGTGCCAAAAAGCCAGCCTGACACAGAGATTAAAGGCAACATACCGTGCTTGCTGGAGTTCTGGTCAAGTGAAGAAGCAGCACTAGACAGATTATCCATTGAGTTGGGGTGTGTCCACTGAGGAAGGCGAGACTGGGACTGAGAAGTGTCCTTCACTGACAAACCACCAGTAATGTCCATGTTATTTACATTCATGTTCGGGTTCAGTCCAGCTAAGGGGAAACAGGCCATTAGAGATCTGTAACGTACTGGAGGATGAAAAGATGTGTTTAAAAAATTCCAGCTAAAGCAATTATTAATAAATTGATTTTCAGACATCTGCACGTATGTAGTAATTTACTGTGCTCGTTTTCAGTCTGCTGTCAAGAACTTTTGCTTTTACAGGAACATCAATATAACTCCCGAAAATTCAGAAAATGTTAAAACTTCGCTAAAAGGACAAAAAGGAAAAATATGTATGGGTAATATTTTAAAGCTGTCAGTATTTCTACTTGCAGTCTCTTCCCTTGGCTTGGAAAAGGTATTCTGGAAGAAAGCGCTGGAATGCTACGTTTAAACCAGTGAAGAATTTCTAGCATTCCATTGCTAAGCCAAAAATATTCTTTATGTCTCTTCAGCACACCCCCCATGATGTCTGCCATTTTATTTTGCTAACAATATTTTTTAAATCTCACACAAAGCAACTAATTAAAAGGTAATACAAACAGCTGCTACCCATCAGTGCAGGTACTGAACTATCTGGGCACATATTTAGTATACACAGAACAAAATCACTCAGACTACATTTAGGGAATAATTCTGTAACACGAATCTGGGTCCTTTTTGATATATGATCCTGAATGTTCGCAGATCAGAAGAAGCTGAGATATGATACGAACCTCCTAAGACTTAGGCCTTTAATTCATAAATTCTTTTGCCTTCTGATGCTCCCTGCTCTAACAGCTCAGCACAGCGGTCAGAATTACCTTCTTAACTGCTGCATGGCAGATAAAGCTGGCAATTCTATCGTGCACAGTATAAAGAGAGTCACAAAGAGATTAAATTAATTCCTTTATGTCATAAATGAAGTCTGTAGCATACATCAATCACACAGAAAACAGGTCTGAAAGGTTGTTCTGTTCACCCTGTCTGAAGGCCAAATCGATTACTGTGACACCAATCACATTTGACAGATCTATGTCTAACCTCCCACAAAATGACCAGTGAAGATGATTTCAGAAACTTCCCAGATAATTTATTCCACTACTCTACTTTGCTTCAAGCAGGTATGTGATCCTTAAAGTTTACCTAGATCTCCTTCTATGCAACTAAAGTCTATTACCTCTTGCATTAGCCATATGCAAGAAAACTTTCCGTTGCTATCTTTTACATTTTTGAAGATTCCTGCATGTCTCTCAAGTCTTCTCTTTAGACTAAAATGAGCAGAGAGATTTCATTTTTTCCTTAGCAGTCATGTTTTTGACACTTCTAATTGTCTGCACAACACTCTTCTCTTCAGTCCTTCAAAGGAAAGTCCTGATCCGGACCTTTTTTTAAATACACTGACCAAAACTGATACCTTACCAGTGCTGGTTAGAGCGGAAAGATGACTTGGCATGACTTCCAGATGATATTCCTGTTTATCAACATGATGTTTGTGTGTTTTGCAAAATGGCGCTGTTAATTCATATTTGGTTTATAAATAGCGACATATGCAAATAGCTAATTTAATGAATCTTCTGGTTTGATATTCGTCAGCAGAGCACAGGTGAGGAAATACAGCCCACCTGAGCAGCTACCAGACAGACATGTAGTACCATGATTTTGTTTTGGCAATTCAACATTATTTAATAAACACAGCTTTTCTATTTCTGTATTATAGTGCAGAGCAAAATATTTAGACGCTGAATTAATGAAATATACTCCCTCTGTCTGTTTCCTATGGAATTGCTTTCATAGAGGGCACTCACCAAGAGGGTAAGGAGCAAAGGTGTTCGGTGAAGACTGTTGCTCTTTGGTCTGCAGGTCAGGAAGGCCGGGAGCCTGGGGATGGGGTGAAAAGCTATCCATGGCTGATTTGCCTGCAGAGGGGTGCAAAGAGAGATGCGGAGGGGGAGGCTGCTGCTTCATAAGCAGGGCCTGGGCCAGCTGGCGCTGGTGCTGCTGGATCTGCTGCTGCATGTTATTGATTGTACGTGCAACCTGGCAAGGAAGAGAATCAATAAATGCTCAATTGAACAAAAAGACTCCAGACTTCTTATGCCTTTCTCTACAGCGAAATAATACAATAAGTCTCTTTACAAATAAAAACTGACTGTATTAAGGGCTGAAGAGCTTCCCTCCAGTAACAGAATGCTGTGAAATAGCAGTTTTACTCCAGCACTCTTTGCTTTTCAGTACTCAAGCTACGCGCTATATTATTGTTTCTAAGGATGCTTTAGCTGCTTTGCTATAACGTAGTACAACCTCTTTAAGCTATTGAAATCAAACTCTAATTGGAGAGATTGAACTGGCAGGAAAACCTACTTGCTGCTCCTGTTGTCTCATGGGTCCGGAAACATTACGCTGAGCCTGTAACATCTGCTGCTGGATTTGTAAACGTTGGTACGCCTACGGGACAGAAAGGAGAGGTCAGAGGTCCTAACACACACAATAAGCTCAACGAGCCTGCTTGAACTGCTCTGGTAATTATAAAATACAAGACAGAAACATTGGAGTTTTCTGAAAACAGTCAATGAAGCAAAAGTAACAATCTTGTTACACGTGCGTTTTATAATATGTTTGTTTAAATCCAGTGTTGGTTGTTTTTTTTAAACCAAACACATCAATAAAAAAATCTGATGAGTAAGTTTGTGAGCAGTAAGTGGTCATTAAAGATAGGAACCTTGGGTTTTTATTCTGAAAAAACTGTAACACAAAGCAAAAATTAAAATGGAAGTTTATAATACTATACAAATAGGACAAATACCAATAGTTATTTTTGCTTTGGCCCCTCTGAGTTCTGCCAACACTGGATTTAATCAGTTGTGCTGCTTTATTCCAGAAAAATCCCATGATTTTCATGTGGTTAACTGGTCAGATTTGGGTTTCTTCCCAAGGTGTTTCTCTGAAACATGTGAATTTAAAATGTAAAGGAGTTCTGTACAGCTATGTTTCAAGTAGCTGGGTACTGTTCAAGTATTACCACGGCATGCTGCATTCCTCAAAGCTAGGAAACATAACCAGAAATAAGTAATAGTATCAAACAGTGTTACTAATAGAAGAGTTTGACCAGCACATTGAGATCAGCAATTAAGCTATTTTGTCATCCTCAATGTCACGTTTAACCCTAGCAAATACTGACTTACTGTTTGCATATTTTAAAAATACTCTAAAAATCCAATGAAATTTCTTCATACTCACACATATATAAAATTTCCAAATACAGCAAAAGTACACAACTTTTAAAAGACAAGCAGTTCTTATCACATGATGTGCTTAATATACATTTAATTAACTAAAGGAAATTTACTGTACACTTTATTATTTAGTGAGGCAACTGAAGGAAGTTGTCCAGGTAACTCAGGTGACCAGCTCTGCCACGATTTCTCTCTTGTTCTTTGTGACACAAATCTCCCAGTTGGTCAATGAGTTCCATACGTTGCCATGTAGTACCCAGATTACTGTTCTTTGAGAATATACTGTTACTCATACCAGTACAAGACAACTGACTTTTTAGTTCTACTGATCAGCTGTAAAGAATAATTATTCCGCAAATGACTATTTATAAAGCCTGAGGCAAAAAACATGATTTTGTTTCTTTGAAAAGAAAATCTACTAAAGAAATCAGCATCTGATTGTTTTAAAGATCTGTCATGTTCATTTAAAAATTTAGTTAGCCATTCTCTTATTTTATCTTCATGCCTTCAATTCTGATTAAGAGCTTATTTACCATGTCTTTTAACTTACCAGCTGCAGCTGATAGAGCTGGTTCAACATCGTCATATGCTGAGGATTATTAATTGGCGAGGTTAACTGTGCAGGGCTGAGACCAATGTTTTTTGCTGCAAACTGCAAAAGCTGTGCTTGAACCTAAGAAAGAGCAGTGTATTAAACAATTGTACATTTACTTTTACCGCTGGCAACTGTGTAAGCCATTAATAAGAGTCATAAGACATCAGCTGGAAAATATTATTATTACCAGAAGTAGTACCATGAACTATAACTATCAAAAAATTAACAAGAGGCTCTAATACAAGTCTTAATAAGCATACCCAAACCTCTATTTATAGAAAAAGAGCTGAGAACAAACTTCTCAGCTCTCTAGAAACGCTACATTTTGCAAAAAGGAACAAGAGAATGTGCTCACACAGATAACAGAGAATATACACGTGAGAACAACTTACCCATGTAACAAGCTTAGTGGCTAGTAAATACATCAACACAGAGCCAAGCAACAGAAGCTGCTAAGCCTCAGAAGCATGACAGAACGCATACGGAGAGGAGAGTGAATATGGAAGAGGTCCAGGGAAAGAGAAAACTCAAGGCTGTCTAACCTGAGGGGATAGAAACTGAGGCACTTGAGCACGAAGACTAGGCTGGGATGAATTAAGAGGTTGCACTGGCGGTTGCTGCGGCTGTTGCATGGTCCTGGCTTGTGCTGCTCCGCTATTGCCAAACATACCCAGATTGCCACTCGGTATCTGCAGCAGGGCAAGACAGACACGGGCATTTCAAGACATCACTCAACACATAACCTGGAAGTTACTTATCCGTGCAGTCCTTATCCCCAGTGATTATGACAGGCAGGGATAAAGTCACCAGTACATACAGACTGCACTGACAGCCAGGTTTACCATGGGGCATGGCAAAGAGCGCCATGTACCCAATATCCCAAACTTCCAAAACTTTGTACAGATGTCTGAAGAAAAGTTGAAGATTGCTTTTATGAGGATGCATTACCCTAGAGGGTCACAAGATGGACAATGAAAAGTACTCGCCAAAAATCTTTGTATTTGGGTAGCAAGGAACAGGAGAACAGAGTCATTAAACTCACAGCATCCCAATCCTTAAATTACCTAGGCAGTTTTTATACTTAGACATTTTACAAAGCTCCTGATAATGGACATGCTATTAGTGCAGCCTCTGCTTCTGAAAGATATGCTTAATGGACAAGTACTGCCTATTGAAAACTAACTTTAAAAGAGTATCTGTAATAAAAGCCACCATAGAATGACACATAGAGTTTTTCTGTGTTGTTATTTCTTATCTTTGCTGGAACTTCAATTTATATGGCAAAAATAACCTCTTCATAATCAACAGTAGCTTATGAGCTCTCACTCTTGTGGTGTTCATGAATCTTCCCCTCCCTCTCCCTTCTTCGCTTTTCTTTCCCTTTCAGCATGTTCTACCCAGGGGCCACAACATCCCTCTGCCACAGAGCTCATTTTGACCAGAGGTGCAAGAAGCGCAGTTCCTTTCTTGCCAGCTGTCAAAGCTATGAGCTGTCTTGACACTTACAGCAGGAATAAAACAGCCCCCATCACTCCTCACCCATCTCATCACTGAATAATTACGCCAGCCAGGAAAGACGAATTAGAACAATGTCTCTGCTTTAGAGTCTGTGACAATTAGCAACGCCTCAAAAAAAGGAACTGCACATCAATCACGGCAGAGCTATACCAGGGTTCGGTGGTATAAATCCACAATAGTAGTCTCTTCTCAATGGATGCGTGTAATTAGCAGGCTAATTACAACTAAGCAGTTGTTTTATGTCCTATAAAGTGAAACGTTTACACAGCAGGTAGTTTCTCCGCTGGTATTTCACGTGAACAAAGATGTTGCACGCACTTTCTGTTTAAAGCACCGTCTTCCCCAGGGGAAGCGACGGGCACGAGCAGTGAGTCCAAGCGAGCTGAAATTCAACTTGGGATCTCCCCCTCCTCCGGCCTTACCTGTCTAGAAGAATTCAAGTTTTGCATGCCCAGCCCTGAGGCAATCCCGCCCAGGGTCTGATTAGGGAGTGCACTGTTTGAAAGGGGGAGCTTCAGGCTTGGTGAAGGCAAAAATGGTGAAGTAGTGGGTTCTTCCACTAGGCCGCCATCCTGATTGGAGAAAGAAAGGGTGAGCTGCGTGCGGTGCCCAGGAGCAGACAGCGCACAAAACAGTGGCCCATGGAAATGTTAAAGGGCATGGATGAATAAAAATATTTAAAAAAAAAAAGAAAAAAAAGGTATGAATAACAGGGAATGAAAAGTATGGAGTGAAGGGAGAAGAAAGAGAGAAATAGGATTAAGGTACTGTTTTTCTTTACTTTGTCGCACTTAATCCACAAATGCCCAGTCACCCTCACCCGCCTCTCCAGCAGGAAAGCAGGGATTCCAGCAGCTGATGGCAGAGCTATCATGCGGCCAGCCCCACAGACCCCCTTAGATTTTCTCCTCTTTTCTCCACCACAGTGGAAGGTGGAAAGGGAGGAGACCCAACACATTCCAGGGAAGTCTTCTGTGGGTTTGCTGAACTCTCAGCAGCGGAGCACAGACATACACACACCGCTTGGGTCAACCCAGAACTGGGGAAAGGCCAGATCAGCTTATTTAGCATCAATCTGCGTTTGGTTCCACATCACAGCTCTGCTCTTAAACAAACATTTTTGCATTGATCCCCCTTCCTGACTGAGACACACGAGCCTCTTTTAATATTCACGCAGCACTGAGTTATTATTATCCACCATGAAACATTGCACTTTTAACACACCCAATGAACATAAAAATACTTGAAACCGATAACGATAATGCTGTCTGCGCAGCCCTTCCTGGGAAAGCGATTAAGACGCTGCCTGAACGTCCCCCAGGAGGAGGCAGGTTTCAGCAAGACATAAGGAGCCCCCTCTGATACCGGGGCTGTAAGGAACCGTGGTTGAACATGGATACGATGCACAGAAGGCACCCCCACGGGGGGCAAACAGCAAGTCAGAAAATAAAATAAATCATATAATCCCCAATCAAACAGGTAGATATCTAGCTGGTATTACAGTGGGGTACTGAGTTCTATCTCAAACTGTGCTTTGATGTCTGGGAAGCCTGCGGCAAGCGTGATCAAATAACACTGTGTACAAAGTAGAGCTCCAAAAACAGGCAGAGTGAAAAATCTTTAATTTGCAATGTGCTGGACTGGTGTTTTTCAGGCAATATATTCATTGCAAAGAAAGGCTTTTAAAGAGGTGAGGAGCTGGGTTATTTCAACCAATAAATTCAATGCCCCAGAAGATTGTGAGATACTCACAGACCTCCTTTGTTAAAAAAGCAGCCCAGTTCCCTAACCAGATACCCAAACAAATGACCTAATGCTGCAAGTACGCTCCGTAAATTTTATGTTCTAAGTTAATCCTGAAAAATGCATTTTCAACAGCTCTCCTTTGATGCAAAGCAAAAGTTTCTTTACTATCAGGCAGAGTGACACTTGACATGCTATCTGACTATCCTGAGGGGGACACTGACATTTTCTAATGATATCCCCAAGGCCTTTCAGCTCAAGATATTTTACATTCTGCTGGACATCAGTCACACTCCACAAACAACTGCAGCTTGCATGACAGTAACAGGTTCAAGGATTTCTCCTTAGATCACAGACATATGTTTACAATTCTACCCTTCCCCCTTTAAAGTGAAAATAATTTCAAGCCTGGTGCCTGCTCTCTCCTTCAGATGCCATTGTTTCCTACACGAACAGACCTACTGACCATGAAAGACCAACGCAATCCCTCCCTGCTCCCAAAATTTATACAAGTCTTGTCTCATTGACATTACTTTGCCTCATTTTGGAAGCAGGCAGTGCCAGGGCCGGTGGAGGACAAGCCACACAGGAGACTCAGGCATCTAATTTCCAGGACAGGCGGACTCTTGCTGCAAGGCCACCTTCCCAAGCGCATTCCTTGGCTGGACTGCAGCAAACGTCTTTGTGGCAAGTTTATAACCCACGGTTCACATTCACTTTGTCCTTTTTTTTTTATTTGAACTTATTCTAAGGTGCAAACTGTGCTGCACAAACCTGTGCTTTTTAAGTGAAGCTGAAATCAATTCATTTCACATAAAGCATTTGAGTCGGTCAACATAAAGTACTCCTCAGTCATTCTCGACCTAGACTGGGTGAGGCCTTTACTGCTGATGATGGTTTGCGGCCCACACTCGATAGGGCTCCTTTATGTAATAATTGTATCCCGCCTCATTTTCTGCCTAACCTTTCCTCTTGAGTGATTTTCTTACAATTTTATGTTTTGTTTCTCCCTCAGGGTAATCAGTTGAACAAATCCCCTATATCTGAATCGTCAAAATCATGCTCCATCCAGCACTGGACTGAACTTTTTTGAAGGGACTTGACACCACTGTAAAATCCTGCTGGCAGCAGTATGTCCTTCTGCAGTTATCCAACACAAAGCCACACACTGGTGCTCGACAATACATTACTTATAGGACTTTGGAAAGTCTCTCACAAGAGTCTCACGTACCAAATCTGACAGAATGCAAGTGGCATTACTCAAAGATTTTTTAGCCCTGTGAGATATGGACAATTTAGCAGAGGATTCTTGGAATCTTTGGCAGTCACCTGCCAACAACTGCCACTTCATGAATCAAAGTGTCCCAGCAGACAGAAGCGAGACTGATGAATTTGCCAGAGGTCTTTATACCAAGACAGTAACAGAAGTAGTTAGCAGAAAAAAGACATTAATAACTTCTTAGAAGAGACAAAACCTTTTCCAAAAAACAAGGTTAACGTAATAAAAACTCGCCTCAAAATAAGTTTTCTTCAAATCTGACAGGAGCTAGTACAGGCAAAAGCAACTTGGTGAAAACGCAATACTCAAAGAAGTTCTCATCACTGGTATTTTTAATTTTGAAAATATGAGAATATGAAAGAGCTTTCCATATTTAAAAGTTCAAAAAAGAAACAATCGCTGGGATTATAGGAAGCAAAGATGGATGAAAGAAGAATTTAAGTCAACCTTAAAATTCTAGTGATCTAGATCCTTCTGCAGGCAAGGGCCTATAAGAGTGTTTGTGATAATGACAAAATATCCCATTCATTATGCGGAAGACAAAGCACAATCACACTCACCAGAGACAAATGGGATCAGAATGTGAAGGACAAGGTTGAAAAAATGCAAGAAACACTATGCTCGAATTAGAAAGAAGGAAAAAGCCTAGTCAGGATATTTTTGGAAGAACACGACTGCAGTCAACAGGCATCAAGACTTGGAGACCTGGATTTCTCAACAGCAGAGAAGAAGAGCTGATCAGTGAATAAGACAGTAGTGGAAAGGAGACCTAATTCGTAAGGTGAGAGTTTCAGTGTCTCCTCTATGCTCAAGAACTTGGGAGAAAGTCTGAAAGCAGCATCAGAGAAAAGGAAGACAGGACTCTGCCATCAGTATGGGAGAAAGCATAAAAAAACCAAAGACAGAGAAAAGCAGGAGAGAAAACGAGTCTGCCATGGAACCAAGAGAAGCCTCCCAGAAGGCAAGCTCGAGCTACTGCCAAAGCAGGGTGGTGGTACTTCTCCCCCGAGACTTCACCCGACTTTTGATCACACGCATCTAAAACAATGGTCCAGAGTTCAACGCTCCCATCTGATTGTGTTAAACAATTATGTGACATCTCTGTATGGTTCAAGACTTTCAGTGATGGGGTGGTCAGCACAGATCAGCAAACCAGCACATTTTTCTTCTGTGCTTAGAACACTCGATAGGTGGAGTGAGAAGACACACCTGAGAAGACAGGATGACCTGAGCAGGAAAGTGAGACAGCTCCAGGCTCATCCTCCAAAATTGTACCTTAAAGGGGAAAAAGGTTTTGGAGGAGTTGCTCTAGTGGCATGAGCTGTAAATCTGGAAATAGTTTCTTTGGAAAGAATATCTATTCTTGTAACAATAGAGTAGAAACTGTATTTGTTTAATTCACTTAGCAAGTTGCCCAACACTCTGATAGCTAACAAATATAGCTTGGGATTATTTCCTTTGTTATAGTAAAGTCACTGTGACAGATTATGCCTAGACTGACAGATTTTCCTTGCTGTATGAATATTAATGATTTTAGTACTCCCTTCTCAATAGTTGTGTTTAACATATGTTTCCATAATTATGCATCATGCTGCACATAATGCACCTCTCTCTCTGGCAATAATTTTACTGCTCAATATTGTTACTCTAGCAAAGGAAAGGTTAACTGGCACACATGCATGAATTTTGTGAGCTTCATCAGGAGAGAGATCTTTCAATTAACATATTCATTAAAGTTTGCCATCAGCAAGTAGCTTTGCCATAGTTAAGAATGAACTTTACATGGCAGGAAGAGAAAAAGAAGGAAGAGGAGCCAGGTTGAGCCTCACAAGGATGCTAACACACAATTGGTTTAGTCTGGTTTGGGGAACAACAATGTAATGGACACCACACCATTCTGATAGAATTGGAGAGCCCAGAAAAAACAAATGTTATTATTCCCTAAAAGCAGAAAAGCAGCTTTCTAATATATATAATCTTTATAAACTGCCACGAACTAACTACATTAGGCAGCACCGTGGCAGCATTTGGATTATCACAAAACCTTTTGGTATGTAAGGACCCTTCAAAGCAAATTAGATATAGATGCTAATTTTTCCTTATTAATATAAATAACTCATAATTACGCAAGACGCATTTGTGTTTAATCAAACTAACTTGTTTACAGTTTGCAGCGTCCCAGCACTAAAACAGCATACTGTTTAGACTGTGGTGACAGCAGCAATAGTAATAGTTGTCATTGAAAGGTCAGTATTTATCAGATGTCCCAGCATAGCACCACACTTAATTCTCTTAGCGCAACACCTGGGAACCTGTCACAACACAAACCAGAACTTTAAGGATTGCGCTACAGTTAAGAGTATAAGAAAACACAGGGTGAAGGACCGGAAAGACAATCGTTATTCAGGGTCAGTGAAGTTTTTAATACAGTCTGTGTCAACAAGACCAGATACCGTTACTGTCTCACAGGCTGTAAACAGCTTATGTAAAATGAATTGGTTTCAGCACAGTTTGTGAAATGCACAGATTTCTGCATTCAGAAACCACTGCCATTCATCTTTATGAACATTTCAAATAACCTGTCAAATACAGAATGGCACCCACCAGAGATTGTTCTTTCCTTATTAATAATTTTCAGGGCGACCCCGATGTGTTTTGGTGGGTCTCTCTGTAGGACCTTCTGTCAGGTTGTAAAACTCATTTCCTACTGAAGATCTGGCTGCACTTTTCCCTACATCCTTTCCTTTAGGCACTTCGAATCTTGGACACCAGGAACTTCTGGAGCCTTCTCCTCTGTCATTAAATGGTCCAGGAAAATTTGTCATACGTGATCAGAGAAAAGGAAGCTCATCGGAGAGGCTATTTATGACTGTGCGTGTCTGCTCTTTGACTTAACAAAAATACCTCAGCTCCCCATTCCTATTTAAGTAGCGAACTTTTATTATCAGGAGCTCAAAATTAAAACAGGAATTAGGAGCTCAATTTTTGAAGATTTTGGCCTTGTTTCTGCCTGATCGTTAATTTGCGAAGGGTTACTGATTCTCCGGACTCTTACAGAGCGAAAGGGCTTTCTCTGCTCCATTTCTTTGTTTTTCCTGTTTCTAGTTCCATTGCACTACTGATTCCTTAGTAAGTTTTCTTTTCAAGTGTAACACTGGGGATGACCATTGTTTATTTCTATGTGGGAATCAAATCATTGGTCCTCTCTCCACAAGGTCTAAATTCCCCACAAGATCACAAAAGAGAAGAAAAAGAATAAAGCAATATGTAATTATCTATCACATTTCTCTCTACAGCTTTCTAAACAGAAAGCAGAAATCATCAATATTTCTATACTGTTTAAGTTTTGACTTGTAAATCACATTCATATTTCTGAATTTACCTTGTCAAGGAAGGTGGGGCGGTCCATGGAAGACTCTTTGGAGATTGGTGGTGGGCGGCAGCCAAGGGGTTTGGTGACCATTCCATTATAGTCGGTCACTCCCATTCCACGCTTGTCCATTTCCACCTTCTTTTCCAGCAGAGCACCTTCACAGAAAAGGGGAAACACATTGAAAAAGGTGATGCAAAGACAGCGAATTTGCCAACAGTAGTTCAGAGAAGTAGGCATTACTTACAAAAGCAAAACAAGAAAATAAATATTATCAAATATATTTGGATGAGATCAAACTCTCAGAATCATGAATGGTTGCTGTGTTGTTTCAAAGAAAAATAAATTAGTTACACAGATACTTACTCATGGCCTGATCGAGATTCATATTGTTGCTCTTCAAGGCCTCTTCCGCTGGCTCTCTCTGTCAAAAACACAGATCATGTTAAGAGAAAAGGTGATCTTGCTCATATGGTTTCAGAGCAAACTGAGAAAACAGATACATCTGAAACACTGTGTTTAATATTTACTCAACAGCACAAATAATGTCTGCACATATTTTTTTTTCTGCTTTTACCAATTCCCACAACAATTCAGTTAGTTGCAGTTTGTCAAGTAAGTACCAGTTCTATGAAGTCAAATCATACTGTTCTATTCGACCTTCTTCCTGTTTTCTATGGACAACTTAAATATCACTATGATACGCCTTTCTCCAAAAAAACCCAGCTATACTGTAATCTCACCTGTTTAATAAGAAAAGGGGAACAGGAGTGGAATTCTTACTGAAGTTCAAAGTAACACCTATTGTTATAAACACTGAACTTCAAAAGGTCTATAAATGTCGTCACACAAAGTGTATCACCAAGTAACCTCAGAAAGCACTCTAATAGCTCATGGTAGATTTCTGAAATCAGAGTAAATGTCTAAATGCAGGTAACAGAACTACTTCCCAGCCTGAAGAAGAGACTGAAGACCTTTGTTGTAGCTACAGTCTGAAGCATCCAGAGTCAGAACCAGGAGCTACACAAGCTGAGCCCCAGGGGTGGCAGCTGTGAACACTACTCACAGGGAAGCCCATGTCTGTGAGCTGTTTTATCAGACGGTTCATGATCCAGGCCTCATCTTGCTTGCTAGATGTCTTCATGCCCTTGGTAAATAAATGGGAAATTCCATTAACGGTCTGGTTCCCACATTCATACGTGTGAGATGTACATAAAAGACGTGGTAAGTTTTTCTTATTAATAGCACATGCTACTGAAAGATGTATTAGTACATTAATTTAGAAAGGATTGAAGAACCCTCCGAACAGCGAAACTACGATTTTCTTCCCCCAGAAAGTGTAAAAATTTTATCTCAGCTGAATAGGTGTTCAGTGTACTATTTAGTATTTGATTTGCCGACCACTGAATTAAAGCCACCTTTGAATTAAAGTATTTCATTTTAATCCTTGGCAGGAAAACATAACGAAATCAAAGATTCTGAAATAGTACAACACTTCCTGAAAAACATTCCCAAAAATGAGTTTGCAACCTTGAAGTTAAGAATGTTACTCAGTGTATTTTCTTAAAAACAAACAAGAGCGTCTAGATAAACACCTTTAAAAGATCTCTGTGCAGCTTTTCTATCACAAAATCCTTAAGAAGTCTCTTCCTTTCAGTTCTCCAGAAAGTACCAAGGGACAAGCGTGGATTTGTTTTGGGCTGCGGACAGTACAAGAAACAACCATACTTGATCAAATCACCGGCCTAACTGTTGGCTAATGGAATAACAAACAAACTGGCTAAATGCATTCCCAATTCCTTTAAGTAACAGCCTGGCCTTGTCCTGAAACAAAGACTGTGCAATGGAAAACTTCGTAACATAATTGCCTGTATTATCGGTTGAGTGAGGCATTAATACAAATTTGCTTTGTTCTCATACCAGTACAGACCTTAAAATTATCTATTTGTTCCTCACAAATAGGAAATAGATATTTTCTGCTGAACCGCTTCATCACAAACTACTGATTGCTTTTCTACCATGACAGAAAGTGTACAAAAGCCCCCTTAACGCTTTTTCTGTTTCTGTTAATAACATTATCATTTCTTCAGAATACATGGAAGCTTATAAAACTCAGAGAAAACAAAAGCAACAATAACAAAACCTCCCGAAGCATCTGAAATGCTTAAAATCAAGGATCTCCCACTTTCCCCTGTGCGCAGGTAGGCTGTACTTGCACCACTGTAGTGGCAACCTGTGTTTTGCGTTCAGGCATCAGAGGTCTGTTTAAGAGTTCAGGCATAATGCAACACACAACTTGTGACAACTTATTCTAGAAATGTTACACTAATTCCACTCTTTTCTAGAGAGTACCTGTATTTTTGTCTTACCTTTTGAAGTCCTTTCTTCGGGGCGTTCCCCCAGGAATTACAGGAGGAGCTGCTCTCTTGTGAAGCAGTATTATTCCACATATCTCCTTCTTCATCTTCCCACTGACTAGTACTGAGATTCACTTCATCCCCACCACTGCCCCAGCCTTCTTGCATAGATTTTGAAGCTGGAGGGAAAGGCAAGAGGGAAAATTAAAATCAGATTCAATTTCCTTTTAAGCCAGAATGCTAACATTTGAGTGTTTTCAACCGATACAGAAGTTCAACAACCAGCTTAAATGCCATTAACTGATAAGGAGTCCTCCTTTGAAGCTAGCAAAAAAGAAGAGTTCTCTAAATACTTTCTAGAAGAAAAAGCCCAGCAACAGCAAGTCTTGCTTTTTCCTAACAAGTAAGATCTGTGGTCATGGTCATTCCAGTCTCCTAGGAACAAGGAACCAAAAGTGTGACCACACACTTGTTAAGTGCTATTTTGCTTTCAATGAATCTCACCATTTTAACTGCCACATTCTTCCGCTGAAGAAAACCAAAAACAAACTAATGGTCAGAAACTTATTCCCATCTCAGAAGAACGGCATTTAAAAGGAGCACATGGGATGCAGGGAACACTTTGCATGAAGTGATGAGGTTGTGTCACCTCGTTCTGTTTTTTTTTGTTTACTCTGTTGAAAGCCAAGACGACTCATTTTAAGATCTCTCACTCCTGTGTTTAGGTTTTCTGGGCTTTCTGTGTAGCTCTCAGTAGGGCATTTTGTGGGAGTGAAGCTTAAAGACTACAACAGCCAAAGCAGAAGTCTAACACAAGCCCTGTAGGCATCACGGCATTTAGAGATGGAGGATTTTTATCAAATAACAGTAGTTAGGAATTGCAAAACAGTAAATAGCTGAGGATGTTCTGAACCTGTGAACAGTTTGAATAGCTAAAGAAGGTATCCACTCCCTCAGTTTAACAGAATAGAGAAGTTATGACAGCTAATCTCAAGTGTTTCTGTTACCAAAATCAATCCTATTCTGACTGAGCTCAGTTGCTTTTCATCCCAATACAGGTTTCCTTTAGGCAGCGAGGGATAAGTACTGTTTCGCTTTCTTCTGCAGTTTTATAGTTTCCTGCATCTCTACAATTTACACTATATGATATCAAAGGACACAAAAATGCTCTAAGGAATACCTTTAAATTTACTGGATCAATGCAATATATTCATATTTTTGTATTAATTTTGTACCTGGAATATCAGTGTTTGGAGACAGCTAATGGGGTTTTACAAAGGAAATTATTGAGATTTCAATGCCCAGAAACCCAGACGATGTGCTGTTTAAAAATACGGGCAGGAGCAAACACGCTTTGCCTTTTTCCCCTCAACCTTTTACGACAGTGACATCCACACACACATACCTGGTTTGCACAGTGCTGGGGCAGCAGCTGGAGCGTTTGTTCTTCCATATGTCCCTGCCGCCTCGGCAGGATTCTCTCCCCACCCTGTACCACTGCTGGGGGGCTTCCCCCACGCTGAAGTGCCATTATCAACTGCAGCAGAAGGGGACGACGGCTCTCCCCAAGAAGCTTCGGTCTTTGTGTGGACAGTAGGCATTTCTCCCCAGCCTGCTGGAGCAAGGGGAAGGAGAGAGGAAGTGATGAGAGGAAAGGTTACTTCTGTTGAGAATTTCAAAGATGGACACTGTATTAAAGTCTCTGTCTGGAGAGAGCATGCATGAACCAGTAAGTAGACACAGTGACTCTAATAAAGCACATTTTTTAAAAATCCCTTTGATTTTTTCTCAAAAGTCTTTTTCTTAATTGAATACTACTGCCAAGTTGTAAAGACAGAAAGAGTATTTCCCAGCGTAGCCAGGAGCAGTCAGGCTGCCCCGAGAGCACCGGTCCTGGTCCCACGGGAGCAGTTCCTTCCGATGCCACCTCTCAGAGCAGAGCAACCAGGAGAGCACTTGCAGCAGCGTGGTGTGAGCATCCAGGAGACCACCACCCAAATCTGAGCCGAGCTTTGCTTCACTGACACATTTCCAGCTATTTTAATTCCTTTGAACCGTTTACAAATTATCAAATCCCTTTTTTCACGCCCTATGGGTGAGACGGTATCTGTTTGTTACCACTTTGAACATAGATTATATATGTTGTTGTATGCATTCCTTAAAGCTCTTATTACAGCTCATGGTTGACCGTGCTCCCTACATACCCCTTCATCACCAAGTCTCTACATTATAATAAATGTGATTTTTAAAGAGAACTAAACAAAGTTACAATTAGAATCTATAATCAAAACATAAGGAACTGCAGGCAGAAGTCACTGTTTTCCTTCAGAGTATTTTTATAACTCCAGGAAAAACGTGAACTACTATGAAGGTACTGACTTAGTCTGGCTCAGCTTGAATGTAATGCGCTTAAATCCATATGACACCGATTTTAGCACTGAAGTCAAATGCGCCAGGAACAGCCATAGAGCTTCTAAGTCCTAAGGAGCAACACTGACCAACATGGCAAAAGCCTTGATGGAATTTAAAATGACTGTACCCTCCTAAATTATTTTTTTTTTGGATCATAAATGAAGTTCAAAGTACTTTTTAAAAGTGCACAAAAGAGCCAGGCACACAACAGGCAAAAAACCAGTTTTTACACATACCTGATATTAACAGTTTTTCTGCGATTATCACAAAAACCGTGACAACTGAGATCTCAGAAAGTATTGCAGAATTCAGTGTGCCTATAGCTTCCACTGTTCACAAGGATGCTAAGAACCTGCCCTCTTTTCATTGGAAATTAATAATATTAAGCATGGGTATTTTACTCTCATCAACCATTGCGTTGTCAAATCTGTAACCTCTACCAGCTCACAACATGGAAACAGATCTGGCTAGAAAGAAACCTGGGTTTGCTACTACCCAAAAAGTCTATCATTGCTGCTTCTAACAGATGTCCATAATTTAAAGACTAGATGCCAACTTTACTGCTGCACTATTCTTTTTTTTTTTGCTCTCCTGTGCTACCTGTAAAAATACTCTGGAAAGGTTTCAAGAGGCATAAACATAATGTTTTCTGCACAAACCGACACCTACAGTAGGTAGAAAATGGCAAGGAAGTTGCCACAAAATAACTTTATTTCAGAGTACGCTGAAATACATTAAACTAAGTAGGCAATAGTGTAACACGGAACAAACCTAGCAGACTTCTTGTTAGACATCTCTGCAGAACTTACTGATTTCAACACAATTTCTGTTACTAGAGACTGCAGGCAACATACCCGGCCAATAGTGACTCCAACACTGGCTACCAGTGAAAAAAACTCCTTTCAAATACACGGGCTCCTGTCCCCCACTCCAGTGTTACTGTATTACATCTTTATTTTAGGCTCCATTTCTTAAAGCAACTGCAGTTCTCTCAGATACTGATTAAAGAGTATATAAACAATTTTAGCCATAAAACATATCCAAACAAAGCCTACATGTTCAGGAACTCGTAACTTAATAAAGCTCCTTCACTACCAACAAAATTCATTGTGTTTTAAAACGTACAGCTGAAACAACCCCAAATTTCTGTTTTATTAAACTGACTTCCATTTTAAACAAAAGTACTGTGTTTCAAGCTCAATCAATTAATCTTAAATTTCTGGGTATTTATATTCTCTGTACAGAAGACAAACTCACACAGGTATGTAAAGAAACAAACCTCTACTCAACACGAAAACTTCCTTGGTGTTGCACCTAAAATATTTATTCAAGCTTTCTGCTTGTACCTTTAAGCCAACTTTACTTAAGGAATTGCTTCACTTGAATTTCTGCCTCACTACTCAGGGGGAACCTCGTAAGCCAACTGCATGTATTTAATCACACTGGCATCTGAAAAAGATTAACTGCAGGCAAATGAAAAAGCAAACAAAAATTCTCTAAAGCACCAACTAGAATACAAATACAGCTCGAGAGAGCGCGGAATACTAATATTGCCCTGAGTTCATGCAACCTATACTGGAAACTAAATAATTTCATTTATGAAATCAACCTTAAAACACAATTCGTATATGGAAGAGGCAAGTGTGGTAGGTTGTAGAATAAAAACCCTAAAAGCTGGTCCTTCTGTTGCTCTTTGCTATAAATTCAACATTGATTAAAGACCACAGATGTGTCCAAAGTTATTTTGAGTTAAGTGCTTTAAATGCGCTGAGCAGTAAATAATACGGGATTACAAATAATGAGGGAGCCGGCCTTTACCAGAAGATAATACTTACAAGCACATAGAAACAAACAAAATACATCAACTGAAAGTTTTCAAAACTATCTTAACAGATCAAATTAAGTGCAGGAAATCTGTAAATAAAACCTGATGGCTGCTGGAAAAATAACTAGCGCAGTGCAAAAATTAACCTCTATGCAAATTACAGAGTACTTCTCAATTATAAACCTGTTTCCCCCTCTTGTCTTTGGTATTATCTCTGTGTTACCTTTTTATGACTCTGCAAGATTCTATTTTACAAACCTAAAAGGTTAATAAAGTTGTATTTTGAATGAACGATGCAACATTCTACAGGTGAACGACGACACTGACTTTGTGTTCTCCAAAGAACTTTCTTTTTTAAACAAGGTTTTTCCTCAATTTTTAAAATAACCCGGTATGCTTCATATTTGAAACAGACCCAGGTGGGATGATGCTCTCCAGTACTACCATTTACCTCCCAGTAAAGGCAGCTCACAAACAGCGTTACAGTGGGTTGAATGAAAGCAAGAAGCTACGTTTAAGTTCCTTCACAGAGAGGTTTGGAAGAAAAAAACCTTCACAGTGGTCTCAAAACGTGAACCTGCCTAAAATTTAAAAAAACTCTGTTCAGAGGGAACTTACTGTTTGCTTTATGAAAATAATATGCATATAGGCTTCCCTGAAAAAAAGCTCTGTGCCTTAAAAGCACCCAGATCTGCAAGAACGTTGTTTTGCAACAGAATAAGCTCCATTACAGGGTCCTTTGGCAAGAAAGTGAGGCTTTAATACTGGAGATTTAAAACACTCTTAGAATTGCAAGAAACAAAAAGATCACAGTAAGTAATAAACACGGCCACGTTGGCAGAGCTTTGTTTTAGAGAAATAAAAACATAATTAACATTGGGCCTCAGCCAACAGGAAATCCTCAAGGGAAAGTGAAATGTTAACTAAGCTGTGGCAGGATGCAGTTGTTTTCCCTCAAAATAACCCTATAGCCATTTGGATGGCAGAAACTGTTTGCCTTGAAGTTGTCTGGTCTGTGATAAATACCAGAGCACACGACTACAATACAGGCAAACCAAAGTTTTAGGACCTTATGGAGATAAAAAAGGAAGAAATTAGGTAGAAAAGAGATTGTTTACTAAAAACTCACTAGTGAGTGTGCTAATGANTGCAAATATATATATAATTAATATTTATTTATATTTAAAGAGTCACCTGTAACCCTTAACCTTTCAACTCTTTGTTTTCTGAATGGTTTCCAGTTCACGCAGTGGAGTTCCGTGCCTTCTTAGACCACTCAGCGTTAGGGAAGCTCGAATTTATTTGGCTTTCAGCAATGAGATCCCCCTTGTGTGGAAACTGAAGGCAGGTTTCTCAGTGTCACCGGGCTGTCCCCAGGGCTGAGCACCCACAAAAGGATTTTGGGTTTTTATATGAGCATCCTAAAGGAGCTCGAAACTGATCTGGTTTCAAATCCATTCCGATGAATGCTCAAAGTAAGGAAAACGCATGACTTGCACGCTCTGATTCTCATAAATTACATGCTACGAATGACACAGAAGCCACCACTGAGACAATGGCACTGGATTATAAAAGGAACGGAGATGCTCAGAACTTTCAGAATTTAGACCCGGTTCAGATTTTTTAAGCTTCTTATTCTCTACAAACCACAAAGACCTTAATTTTCAACTTAAAATCTCCATAGGGAAGCCTGCATTTTCTTTCGTAGTTCCTTTTCTCAGCCGGACGATGGGCAGTTGGAACCCCACCAGTCTCCACCTACCCACTGGGAGCAGGAAAGCACCGAGCCCACTCCTCAGCACTTGGAGAAGGATCTGGTGCTGGTTGGGATCCAGAAATCCCTCTTTTCATCATCCCTGTCTGCAAAACCTTTTCTCACTTCTTATTTCCCTTGTATCAAAGTCGCAAGAGTTAAAAGTGCTAGTAAGAATAATGCGCAAGTAATTTAGATAAAAATTGAATCTAAATCAAACCCACTAGGTTTCTGCTCCTCTTTCTAAAAAAACTCACCGGTGGTTTGGGAGCAAGCTCCTATAACCAGGAAGGACCACATTTATCACTTTATCTATCCCTTTTTTCCCCCCAATAGAAACAACTCAGAGCTTTATGCATTTTCATCAAGCGTGTACGAACATCTGCTTCCCATCAACGGTTTGAAGTTCTGTAGTCAGAGAACTTTGAGAACTTCTGGGGATGGGTGACAACTTGAATAACAAGCCTGTAACTTGGCCTCCATTTCTAAACTAATATACTATAAAATTAAAACCCAAAAGGGACTGCTGCTCCTTTGAGAACTGTCAGCTAGTGCTGTACAGCAAAGTTCAAATCTATTTCTTTGCTCTCAGGATGCCTGACCGTGCCATCTTACAGCTATGTCAGACTTCCCACCAGTAAAGGAATAGAATCCAGGGCTCCTTATTCATGATATTCCCTGAATAAGTGGGAATGATAAATCCCACTGGCAGAGCATGTAATGACCTGTGAAGGGGACAAAATGCCAGTGGTAACTACTTAGATCAAGCGTTGGAAGATTTGAGACGAGCACTTAACCTGGGCCCCATGGCACAACCTTTAATTACACAATCATGTTTTGCATGGAAATACTGTACATGGAAAATGGCTGTTGGATGACAGAATTCCCGGGGCTACAGGATTCTTGCCTCCTTTAGCGTAGAGGTTGGAAATGCAGAGCCAATGGGATGGGGAATTGGAATAGGAAAAAATAAGGATAAACAGCACAATAAACTGCATGTCTGTGTGGTAGGAAAGCTGCTCATTCCCCGCTTCTCATCTTTTAGCTGTCCCAGATGGGGCATGATTTGTTGATGTTAAAATGATGTGCAAATTTCCACAAAGACCAACAGGATCTGGCTGTACAGCGCTATGTGCTATAGGCAATGTTAAAAATAGGTCTCCTGCAAAAATACAAACAAAGGACCTAACTTACGCCCTCGATAACTTGATCAGAATTTTAACATCAGAACTGGACTTTAAATCATCTTCACTATTACTCAATTTATCCTCTTTCTCACAGGCCGTTTTGTATTCTGAGAGTTGTTTTTGCTTTAGTATCTTAGAATCTTTCTAATGAACATTTTTGTGAGATGCACAATACTGTCATTTTAACCTGGTCCTGCGGTAGCTTGAGCGGATGGCCACAAATAAATAAGCAGTTGTTCTTACTTCAAAGAAACCCTTCCTTTGCTACCGTCTGTTCTCCAGAGGAATCACTGTAGGTTAACACCAGTTTTTAAATTCCATTTTCAAAGGCAAAAACTTACTAAATCAGTAATTTCTCCTCTGCAAGGTGTTAGATTATTTGAATAGCATTAACCATACACTGCTGTATATGAACAGCACCAACGCAATCACCCAAAAATCAGCTTAATTAAAAAAAAACCACCCCACAACCCAAAACCCCATCCCAAAACCAAACAAAACCCTACTTCCATGCTATCTCCACTACAATTCAGAAATTTGAGTTGTCAGCTTCACGGATAAAGTTTTAAATACGAAATAACTTTAAGGTAAACACATCGGACTGATCAAGTACAAACCTATTTAAAGATTTCTCCTTCTGAAGCATATGCTATTTTATTAAAATAAATACTCTCAACTGTTAGAATATTAGACCAGAGTAGGGAACAAGAGACTATTTTTACACAGATGTTACGGTAAGTTTGAATTACTTCACAACATCAAAGAGAAAAACGATGGAAATAGGAGAAGTAGAACAAACCCCACTTGGAGAAAAACATGGTTAAAATGTCAATATTTAGTCATGGCCAAGACGAAACAAAAACTTGGAGAGAAAAATCAGATGAAGAAATTCAAAGAGCACTGCAAGATTAGATTTATTTTGAGAAGTCTCTGGTCATGATACAGAGCAGGGCTGCTGGTAATTTTTATTTAAACACCTCCCCTCTAAGCATTTTTCTCATTTTTTCCCCATTTTTATTCCTTGCTGCTTGTCTAAAACAGTACCTCGGCTTTGATTTGAAAAATTCCTAGATGCCTAAAACCTTGTCTTTGGAACACAGCTGAAGTTAAAATAACTTTTCCCAGCCACTCTGAATATTAACATCTTTAACCAATCCAACTTTATGAGAATCCCATAAAAGGCCAGGATACTCCCCGTGCTGCAGACCTGAAGTACGGAGGAGAAAGAACCATTTCTTCATAAAAGACAACAACCAGAAGACAGAGAAACAGCAACAGCCTAGATTCATGCAACCCTTAAAAAAACATCTGTTGCCAAGAGATACGGTTTCCAGAAAAGAAACAGATGCACAATGTCTAAACAAGAGCAAAGCCTGAGCAATGGTAACAGAAGACAAGTAAGAGGGGAAAAAAGGCTTAGCAAAACCACTCCAAACTCTCCAAATGGTTGAATTAGAAGTTAATTAAACTGTGGAAGAGCTAACAAAAGAAATACCAATCAACAATCTACACACTTATTGCCCAGGTGTTGTTTCAAACCCTTCTTATGTTCACTTGGACTATGGAAGTTCATGTCAGGTTCCATGGGTTCTGTCCTCAAGACAAAAAGTTAACGCTGCTTCAGAGTAAATGAATAAACTTATTCTATGACATAAATACAGGGCTTCTGTCTTTAACTACACGCTGATCAAGCCAGACAGCATTCAGCAATCAGTACTGGTATAAAGTGTCTCAGAAAACTATTTTCATACCTGGACCAAGCAGCGGGGACCGGTTCGGCTGGGCACTTGACTGGTGCGATGGCTGAGGTTCAACCATATTTGTGTTGATAATGGTGCTAGTGGTGGTGGTATTGGTTGTGGTACTGCTCTGAATTATAGGATTATTTCTATCCCACATGTTTACAGTCTTGTTGTTGTTGTAATTTGGGTCGCCCCAAGCTGAGGTACCATCATCGATTTCCATCTTGCGGCGAATGGACGGGGGAGATGGCTCTTCCCAGCCAGTTGCCTCACAGTTCTCTTTTTGTTTGGCTGGCACTGGCCCACCAACCCACCCTGACCCCGTCTGTTTTACAGAAGCAGCTCCTCCCCAGTTACTCACATTGTTGTCCTGGGGTTTATTAGCCCAATTTTGTTGGGGGTTTGGCTTTAAAGATTCCCCCCAACTTGTACCTGTATTAGCCTTGCTGTTTGTGCCATTTCCCCAACCACTGGTCCCAGACCTCGTGGAATCGTTCCAACCAGACCCTGATCTATTGTCAGAATCCCATCCAGATCCATTCTTCTTCCCATCACCCAAGTGTCCGGGAACAGATGATGAATCTGTCCAATCTCCACCTCCTGAAGTCCAGCTTGGATTTGATTTCTGTCCATCTCCCCAGTTTTGAGATTTGGGTTTCTGAGGTTCACCCCAGGTAGGTGATTTGTCCTCCTGATTTGCGGTCCCACTCCAAGCGTGGCCGCTTTTGGCAGCAGCAGCATTAGTAACAGTAGTAGAGCTTGCTGACTCTCCCCACCCCCCTGGGCCATTTGGTGCTTTGTTGCTATTGTCTCCCCAACCTGTATTTGTTGGAACAGCTGCCGGTGGAGAGTTGACCCACCCAGATACTGAAGAGGTATTTGTACTGTTCATGATGGACCCATCGTTCTTCCCCCCTGAGTTTGAAGATTGAGTAGCTGCACAACCCCAGGCCTCTGTTCCATTGTCATTCTTTCGTTCAGACCTTGGGGACTCTTCAAATTCCCAGGCAGTGTTTTGCTTTACAGGGGTCTGTCCCCACCCCGTATTGGACAGGACCCTGGGGTCAAGGTCATTTCTTGGCAACTGAACTTGCCCTTGGTCTATCATCCCTTTGTCTCTCCTCCTGCCCTCTCCAGCCCCCTCCCTCCCGGTACTGCCTTCGTTTTGGCTGCCACCGCTGTCGTTACTCCCTTCGCTGGCTGTGGTGCCGGACGCTGCAGCTTTGGCCCAAGAGTTCATTTGTTCGTTGCCCGGCTGCATGGCAGGATTCGGACTGGTAACACTAGAGCTATCCCACCCTGTTGATCCTTTCCCATTGATGTCGCTATTGGAATGCTGGTTTGGGGACTTGCCCCATTCACCGTTCACACCGTTACTGGTGTTGCGGTTGGGGTGGCCCCAAGCTCCAGAATGCATACTACCAACGCCGCCGGTGCCACCGCCCCTGCCCCACGCCAGTACCCCAGGACCAGAGGGAGGCCCCGAATCCCACGCGCTCGCTCCGTTTCCTTCCTTTTGCGCAGCACTGCTGGATCCATTTTGTTTAGCACTTAATGCTGAGTTCACAGTGTCTCCATTCCCCTGACTGAACCCAGAATTGCTGTTTCCTGTGGCAGGATTACCTGGGGACATCCCCCACACTGAACTGCCCATTCCTTCACCACTGCCCCCGCTGACTTGAGAAACCGATGTTCCGTTAGCACCAGGAAGGCCTTGCAGGTGGGGCGGGATGATGGCCCCCATACCAACAGCCATCCCCCAGTTCGGCAGTCCATTTGTCTGCATTGCATTGATAGGGTTTGGTGAAGAGTTCATGGGGTTAGTGTTATTTGGTCCATCAGTGTTAAGGTTCTGAGGTTGTACGCTGAAAGACACATTCTGAGAAGTGGACGTTTGTGGTTCTGTGCTCTCTTGCGGCAGCAAGTTTCCCCAAGCACCTAAGGTGCCTGTTGGGTTCCCATTCTGGTTGCCCATGTTCTGACCTATGGCACTGACCGGACTGCAAATACTGGAAGGGTTGCCTGCTCCCACAGTTCCTTCATGTCCAAGTACAGGCCAGGCAGCTGGATTGGCATTAGGGTTAAGGTTAAGATTAATGCCAGCATTCGAGTTGGAAGCACCCCAGCAGTTCTGACTTCTACCATCTCCCATCATGTTGTCCATCTTTCCATCCCCACCGCTGGCAGAGCAGTGGGCTAGGCCAGAGCTGGAGCCCGCAGCCACCCCCCACACTCTGGCCGAGTTGCCGTTACCGTTTGCTCCACCAGCTCCAAGGGCACTCTGGTTAGAAGTGCTTTGGACGAGTGCTCCGTTGGCGCCATTATTGCCATTAGTTTTCTTTGTATGTCCAGTGAAGTTGCCTTGGGCACTCCCTGTAGCCATGCTACTGTTCTCTGAGCCACAGTTGGAGGCAGAGTCAGTGTCTGTAGTACATTCTGAGGCAGACTCAGTCTCGGCTCCGGTAATGGAAGGCCACGCTTCCTTGTCAGTCCTGTCTATTATCACTTTATCCCAGCTGCAGTTGCCTTCACTCCTGAAAGCGGGCTGCTGTCCCCAGTGGGAATTCTCATAATGGTCTCCCAATCCACTGTGGCTGAGATCTGGAAGGATGCAACAAGGTGAAAAATGAGTCCACTGTTCAAGCACTGCAAAAACCCTCCATTAAGTACTATTTTACATTGCTAGTAACAACATTGCGTTCTGCTAAAATTTAGAGTGCATTCTCTAACATAATACAGTAATTTTCCTCCCTATAATAAAGCATGATGCTCATATTTAGTTGGTGTTTTTTTTTTAATCTGGCAAAACTCTGCATTAAAATAATAGAACAATTCAGTTTTAGAACAGAGCAACAAAAGTGTTTTGTATCCCTTAGTATACTAGTAAAAATAAGCAGCAGGCAATAAATAAGGATAGCAATTACACTAATCTATGTGAAAAATCTAAAAAGCAAACTTGGAAAAAACACAGAAGAATATCTAGCAGACTCTTACCATTGATTTTGACTCAATTCTCATTCTTCAGCGAAACACAAAGAAAGAGCATCCAATAAAAAATGTAAAATGTCTGTTTGCCATTAGATACTACATACACACCCACATCACACTCAACACACTAAATTCATACTGCATTTAGGTTCTCAACCCTTCCTGTAAATAAAGGAACAAATACGGACAGTCACCTTCACTGCTCAGTGTCAATTATACATTTAAATACCACTTACAGAGAATTTGGGTATTTCTAAATAACAGTTTTGTCAAGACACTTATCTCTTAAAGGACTTACAGGTGGTTTAAACACTCTTTTGTACTTGCACATACAACCCGATTTCCCCCCCAAACCAAGGAAAATCAATGTTTCAACGGACAGGTCCTCAGAAGACGGACTCTTCAGAGCACCTCCCACATCCTCAAACATAGACATTAATCCAAAAAATTAAACAAAAGCTCCTGAGCATCTAATTGTTTGCTAGGGTACAAGGTAAAGCTGGAAGACACAACACTTCTCATGCTAAGAACTCACGCTTAGGTAAAGTTTTTGCATTTACTTTCTATCTTGATTGCTCTCTACAAAACTTCCTAGTACAGATCACTCCTTTTAGTTTCTTTTGATGGGAATTTTATAGCAAGTAATTCAATCTGATCCTAGGAATATGTACTAGAGACCATCTGCAGAACAGTTCCTTTTAACTGCTTTTCAAAATAAGGGAGAAAAGTGCATATACATAAGTTAGAAATTTTGGATGTCTGTTATTTTTACTTGCTGTAAATCTGCAGAAGCCTGACTTATTTTTTATGGTTTGAATAGGAAGAATATTTTGTGGGGAAGATGGATGTAACAAACATCCCCAATAAGCTGTTAACTGTGGCTGCCTGATATGCATTTATTTAAATCACAACTATTTCGGTGTGATTAGCTCCTCTAACTGCCTCCAATTAGAGGAGTTCTAATACGGCAAAGAAGAATTGTTCCAAGAATAAAAAAAAACAAAGTCATTTTATTCATATATTTCACCTGTAGCTTTTCAAGAAAGGAGGGTGATTACTTGCTTGCCTCCTGAAGATTTCTCAAAATGAAGAAAGAACACACTAAAACCAGGACATCCTTCCTCCCAGTCCCGCCCCCCCCCTTTTTTTTTGTAAAACAAACCAACTGAAGCAAGAGTACAAACACTAGAGAAAGGAAGAGAAAACGGTCTTAGCTCATCCCTGTCTTCTCATGATGCCAGGAAAAGCCAGGCATTTCACAGAAAGAGCTAAATAATGGACGCTGTGTATGACAAATCCAAAAAAGAATGTGCTAAGAGCCTCTTGGATTTACCTGGATTCTCTCCCCTACATGCAATGGCTAGAAAGGAAGAAAGCATCATGCTATTCCCAGATAAAGCTGACCGGATACATTAGAGAGCTAAGGAAGAAGGTTGAAAATTTACCTGATAATCTAGGTTTGCTACACAGGTGTTAAATAAAGATCAGAATCCCAGATAAGACACTGAAGGGAAAAGGAAGCCTGTGAAATGAGTTTAAAAGGGTCAACAGGGTCAGAAAAATGAGGCAAGCAGCATTCTTAGCAGGGTAGGAATGAACAAAGGAAAAAAGCAGCAGCAGCCCAGGCCACAAGATAAGAAGTTGAGGCAACCAGGGAATCAGATAAGAGGAGTTACACGAGATTTTTTTCAACACTGTGGGTGGTGAGATTCAGCGCCACATTTCAGACACGACACAAAGATTTAAAAGTGGCTTGAAATACATTGTTCCAATAAAAAGGTCTTGTCAAAGCCAAAACCTAAGCTGCATATGTAAGTGCCTGGGAGAACGGTGGTGCTGCCTAAGGCAAGTGAGAGTAGAAGGTTTGTGAAGAAGGATCAAGACCACAGGGCAAGACGTCCCAATACTCATAAAAAATGGCACTAGGACCCGACAAGATGAAAAGAAAGGCAACTGCTTGTTTAATCATTTCTATTTCTTTCTCCTCTCCCCCAAAGATGATGGTTAAAGCGATGCATTTCTGTCCTTACTCTGTGAACTGAGCAAAGATTTTGAACAAAGCATCAGGAACAGGACCCCCAGGTATTTTGTTACCAAATCCTAGGGCTGGGACACTGCAAAGTGAAAGTCATTTTTAAATTAACACCTTGTGTTTGAAAATCTTAATGGGGCATCTTTTATAAAATATGATTCCTTCATTAACAATGTTTCTTCAGGAATTAGGCCAAGAATAACAGCTCAAATTTGTTTTAAACTTAACTTCTGTCAAATTCCCCTCAGAGATGTTAACTCAAAAATGCATCGCTTCAATCTGCGTTACCACGAAACACGAGGGTTTGATTTGGTTTTTAAATAATATCCATAATGGGATGGGAAGAGCTTGCTGGTGTTGTTCTTTCTCTACCCAACATACTTTACCCACTTTAATTTAGTACTTACTAAAAATAGAAAACATTTTTGGCTGTGTTTGATAATGAATATGAATAATTAGTTGCAAAAATCAGTTTAATGTTTACATAGATTACAAATTTAAGGTACGAGTAGAGTGAAATGGAAGAAGCTGTTGCATGCATTTCTTAGAAAAGCAAAATACTTTGCCTGCACAAGCAGTTTACCCAAAATCTCAATCCTCCTCTGAAAATGTTATTTACAGTAGTATTTCTTTTCATTTTTACTTGCGTTAAAAGTAACTGTATCTGCATAACGCATCCTGAACTATAATATAACATTCAACTGACTTAGGAACCGAAGCCTCAAGAGGGTGCGAAATGGCAAACTTGGGAGAAACTTTTAATGAGAACCACGTTATTAACAAGTTTTCCTCATCCCACTTTCAATCAGATCTAACCGTGACTCCCTCCCTTGTTTCCAGCTTTATTTTTCAATTTGTGTTAGTCGGCGGAACAACAACAACAACCAGATTCATTGGCTCGTCCTGCCCTGCCCAAAGGACAGGTTACAGATGACGATGTTCTTTGCTTTAACACGCAGAAGAGAAAAATCCCAAAGGCCAGTGACAGCCCCACTGGGGATTTTACCTGTCACACAAAGGTTAGTGATTCTGAGTAGGAAGTCAGGAAAAATTACAAATTGCTTTCTTGTGTGTCCCC
>VXAK01020676.1:48616-84045 GCA_013399435.1 Arenaria interpres
AGACTTTGGAAACATATGTTATGGATCCGTTCCACAACGTACTCTGCTCGCCAATACAAAAGATGTGCAGAAGTTTCCTCGTGACTCCTGCAGGACATGGTACATTTCTTTGGAGTTGATGGATGTTGGTTTCGTGTTGCTGAATTGCAGAAAAGTGAAAGGCATCTTCAAAAAAAACCTGATTACTTCTTTTGATCTTTGTTCTTATAATCATCAAACACACAGCGGTTGCCTGGAGACTCCTATACAAACTTCATAATTTGTAAAGAAACAAAGAAGGATATATTACTTGTTATTTTTAATCTCCCATGGTAGTTTCCAGCAATTATCCTGACTCTTTTAGATCACATGGCAAAAGGATCATTCCCTTAATGCCTCACACTTTAATGAGGGAGTTAACTATTCACCACATTTATCGGAGTTAGTTGACAAAGTGGGGAGGGAAAACATAAAAAGCTCAATTTTTTAAGTAAAAATAACAAACAAGACTAGATGTTAGAATACTGCTCATAAATTACAAGGACAGCTTTCCTTCAGTGTAATCCTGAAAAGGATTAGAGAGGGGCCACGACAAGAACAAGCTCTGTAGCTCAAGAGAGAAGTTCCAGACAAGTAACTGCTTTACAGAAACTGCTCTTAAGTACTACAGAAGATAGTTTCATAACAGTTAACAATGAATAAGAGACTGTTTTCAGGGGACAGGATTTCTAAAATATTCAAAGCAATTTGAAATGTTTTCATTTCTTCTCCTAACAGTTTGTCTAGTTAATGTTTTATAGATTACCTTAAGAAAGAAACAAAAAATCACTGCTCTCATCCACTTCACTGATATTTCCAGATGATAAACCTGACAAAGAATATATTAGTGGTCATTAATTCCCACTTCCCTTCCACTGGCAGAACAGCCTTTTCAATTCATGACATTGCCGTTAAGAGTTTTGAGAAGTGTTTTGGAGAGGCCAAGGCAGTAGATAACACAGACTGCTGATAAGAGACTAAAGATACAAAACAGTGTGATTTTTACCCTGAAGAGGCTGGCAATGCCTCTCTAACAGCCTTCCTTGTATCCAGGTAGTTATAAATAGGGCTTGGAAGGAACGTGGTTGCATAATTTCAAGTTAACGATGAAGGAATATGAACCTATAAAAAGAAAAGCTAGAGACATGAATTTACATTAGGCATCTTCTGGATACAAGATGCTAGTTTATGACGATCCCGGCTCCTTGATTAATACCAGGTCGTCCATCAAGAGAAGGTTACTATTGTTCATCGCGAGTCTAAAGAAGCCACGTATGGAGATTGGCTTGGGCAGAAGCCAGCACAGGTCTGACAAGCTCTGGCTGGGGAACCGCTCACCAGAGAGGGAGAGAGCCCCAAGCACTGGTGAGTCACTGGCTGCCTCTAGACTTTGAAGACACCTAATAATGTTCATGAAGTGGTCACTCACCTACAATGCAAGTGCTGTTCAGACAGAAAAAATCCCTGTTTAATGTGGATCAGGTACATACAATTCTCTGCTGAACACCTTCGATTATTTCGTTCCTTCACTTCCCCACTTTTATTTGCAAAGATTCTAGTATATTAAACACCCAGTGAAACAGAAACAGACATTTAAAGGAGTACAGTTCCCGCTGATGATAAAAGGAGGAAAGCAAAAAGTTTCCTTCTGACAATGCATTGCTCGGTCAGGATCCTCTTTTTTTAAAATTGTTTATTTTCATATTCACAAAAATATGACCTAGTTTGAACTAAATTCCATGGAAATTTCATAACTTAAGTGCTGGAGTTTTCAGGATATTGAATCCCAACAAGGCTAAGTTACTCAAATCCTAACAGCTGAGATGAAAAGGCTTTGGCCTTCCTTGAATACTCCTCTTACTCCTTTGCTCTTTATTCTCACCAAGGTAAAGACAAAGCCAGGATGAGAGAACAAGTAAGACGGTCAACATACCTATTTCATGGCTACAGCGATCTCTCAGGGGTGAGATATGCTCTCTCCCCCCTCGGCCTCACAGAGCAGCCAGGCACACAGCTGTCCCGGTTAGAAAATGAGCTAGATAGAATTATTTGGTTTTTCCTCCTGTAACTGTTTGTAGTTAGTAAATGAACTGATGCTCCACCTGCTGGAAAGAGACCTAACTGAGCTCTAATACTCAGCATGTTCTTTCTATGCATTTCTTAAATGCAACCATTTAAGTCTCAAAACACAACCTCCTGTTATCAGCAGACAAAAAAGTAGCCAAGGATTTATTTACCTTGTCTAAGATTCTCTTCCCCGCCCCAAGAACTGTGCACAGATTTTCAGGTGCCTTCAAAAGCTATTTTTTTTTTTACTTTACCTAAACAACAACCTGACAATTGTGACTCTGTGCACTAATTGCTTTCCAGTAATAATTTTGCTAAGAATTTGATATGGGTTAACTTCTTTTGTGCAATATGGAATATAATATGGAGCAGAAAAGCTGCTGCACCCCTCCTCCCATCTGTACTAGCTTTTACTGTATTCTGAACTTTCCCAGCAGTGACAGTAAAAAAGCAAACTAATTCAACAGCATAAAACATCTGCTGATAGTTGCCAGGCTGACAAACTACAGAAACAAGTGCTTATTTTATGCAGCAAGTTAAAATAAGAATCAGGAAAAGAAGTCTGAACCCTCAAGGTACAAATGCATCTGGCAAGATCAAAGTCAGACAGCTCATACTCTGCTCTTACAAGCTGAGTTCTTTTATGGATTATGTTATGATTTACAGTGGACTTTGTTTCATGATTTACAGTATGTTTCTGAAAGACTAAACAAAGATGTTTCAGATACGTCTATAATGATGCTTGGGAGAAATCTGATACTGACCCTCAGCCAGCCTGAGCCACTCGGGTTGGTCAATCTGTCTCTACCATATAAATAATTGATTTCTGAAAATAAAAAACACCCCTCTCTCTCTATATATATATATATATACACATAAATGTATAAAAATATATCTAACACAGAACATTAATCTGACAATTAACAAACACCTCCAAAACAAAAAGAAGCCATAAGTGGCAGCCTCCATCCCTGCTGACCTGCAAAGCTGAGAATGCCACTCTAACTGGGAACTGATTACTTTCCATCTCACCAAAGCCAGATACTTAAGAATACAGAGACAGAACCTCTTTAAGAACATTTTAAGTAAATAAGCAACTGTTTTATTTTGCCTTTTCAGATTTGTGTTTCTGGGGAGTAGCTGAGTAATATTTTCAAATGCAGCTTGATAGCCATAAAAGCGATGATTTCTGAGAGAGATGATTTTCTTATCTAACTAAAACTTCTAAGGACAACAGCAAATAATGTTCTCTGCTGGAGTTCAGTATCACAGCAGCAAGTACAGCAAAAATAGTGAAAGATTCACTAAGGCCCAAAGGGAAAAACTGCAGACAGTTCAGATTCAGCTGTGATGTCTGACAGTATGAGTGATAATGAGCAGCACTTGAGATCATACAGAAATTACAAATATTCAAGATATCAAATCCCCCCTTGTGACTTAGTCCAGAGAAGTTTCTCTAAGCCATAGATAACTGTACCTTAAACACTCCCTGCTTTACCCAACGTGACATACACACACAGCAGCGATGAAAAAGGATATTTATACCAATTACTGACTAAGCTATCTCCGCTGTAAAAATACAAGTTACATGATCTTTAGCATAGAAAGGCAATTAAGAGGAGAGCTGCTTATTTTCTCAGCAGCAGCTTTCGGAAATAAAGGTAGCCGAGAGACCTACTCCTCAATACGGTAATTGAGAAGTAGCCAAATGAAGGTCAGTGTGTCTATCTGCAAAGGATGGAATGAAGTGGTAGAAAGGCCTAAGATGTCAAACTACTTTTCTCAAAGTATTATTTTGCTAGTATGAAAGTAACAAGTTAGAGCATATGCAAATAAAGGCATAAAAGCGTCACAACACAACATAAGCAAAGTTCCTATTTTGGATTTCCACACACATGCAAAACTCGCTTTTTTAAAGAACATTAAAATTGCCAAAATGACGGTCAAAAACTTGGAAATACTCAAATTAACAATTCTTCTGTGAGAATGTTCACTAAAGAAATACCTGAATGTCCTGAAGATCATCTATTATAACTATCAAAGAAACAGAAAAAAACTGGAGAAAGACCCCACAGGCCCGAGCTCTAAATAAATAAGAAAACCTTTTAGAACTGGATCCGAGAAATGACATAATATACTCTGTAAGAAAAAGAGCAACAGCACACGCTTCACTGTAAATCCTGTTATTTAAGACAATTCTTAACATTCCTTAAGTTTTTGCAACGCCCACGCTAACAGTGGAGGGCACGACTACATAAAGAACCAGTCGGCACCCCAGTGGGTTTCAGTTCTTACCGGTTTGGGTCTTACTGGGATGATGCTGTCCACCTGCTCCTTGCTGCGGAGGAGGACTGGCCCCTGCTTGTCCAGTACCTTGGGCTGGGCTGGTGCCGGTCAGAGTCCCAGTAGGCAGTGGCTGACCCCGCTTTAGGAGCTGCTTCTGTTCTTGCTGGCGGAAGCGTGGAGGCACCTCGCGAGGCAGGTAGCGGGACGCGGCTGGCTGCTGCCCGTTAGCAGACGCGCGCTTGCCATTGCTGCTGTTGGTAATAGTGCTGGTGGAAGTACTGGTACCGGTACCGGCAGGTTGGGGCTGGCTTAAACTGGTCTTAATAGGTTCTGGCACTGTAATAAAAACAACAAAAAAAAGATTGCTTTCATATCAGAAGAGTTGTGTTTGGGTTTGTTTTTTTTTTTCTGGAACTGAGCAAAAGAATAATGTTTTTCTCTCTCTCAAACAACAGTTGGCAAAACACGAACTATAAAATAGATAAAATATATTCTACATGGAAAAGTGTTACGACCAGAACTCAGAGCTAGTTTATTATGTATGTAGCCTCCTGAAACATTTTGTATAACAGAAATCTATGTCTAAAACCACTGATTTTGTACAGCTGTAAAATTTAGGTGCCAGAATACAGCTGATAAAGGCTTCTGTGAGAGCCTACAGTCTGGTTTTTCACTTTGCAGCCTCCCGGCCGCATCTCACCCACTTCCCACGTCCTGGGCTGAGCGGGAGCCAGCACCACACAACTGAGAAATTGTTTACTATAAATATCTGGTACCCAGTGTGGGAGGAGAGGAGAGGGCATACAGGCTGAAGGCTGTACAATCCGTATATACACAACCATGTTCATGGCAGTACTCAACTGGCTCCCATACACACACGCGTGTATGTGTCTGGGGGTTTATACTAAATATGATTTAGGGAAGGCCAACGCTAAGAAGAAAAACACTGATTTCCTATCAACTCTACAACACAGCAAGCAAAAAAACTTCTCAAGTTTTTTCACTTCCAGCTTTCCTAAGACATCTCACATTCTTCTCAAAACAAGATGTCCGAGAACATTTACCCTAAAACAGTAAATAAAAGCCCAATATATAAAAGGCTGGCTAGAAAGAAAAGTGTTGTTACGCTCAAATAATGTGCAGGAAAAAAAATTATTAAATAAGAAATAGCAGCGCAGAGTAACTTTTTTTTTTTTTTTTACCTGGAAGAGTTATTAGGACAGAGAAAGTAGCATGCTGTGAAATCTGAATTTCAGAAAATTAACTCGATTGAAAAGGAGCGTGTATTCGAGGAAAGAAGTTTCCAGATAATGAAAAGCTGTTTTGTCTTTCAGAGAAGGGTACTAACTCCCCAGTACACGCAGAGCGGTACCAAACCAGTCAACCAGTTTCCATTAGGACAAAAAGAACACCTCAGCGTATCTCACCTTCTCTCTGATTTAATAAATGCATTGAACCAGTCTGCAGGATAGGCTGAAGACATAAATTTGTGACTAAAGTTTACATTGCAGAAAAATACATTTTTACGGTTATTTGTACATCAGTATTTCCACACAAGAGTAACACAAGCTTTTATTGAATCTTTCAAGTCTATAAACCTTTAAACATACTGAGTAGTGTATCGACTATTTCTTTTCCATAGTTTTAGCCTCTTCTTTAATACCAGGAAAAAATACAATGCCCTATAAACATTACTGGAATTAAAACAGCATTAAGTTTTAAAAATAAGGGTAAATTCTGGTTATTCTCTACTTAGGGGAAATGCATTTCCTGTTACAGTATTTGAACCTCCTACTCCTGACTGTAACAAATCTTCCATATGGTTTAAAACAGGAGGGAGGAGAAGAGAGAGGAGATGTGACAACTTGGCATTGAACAGAATGTTCATTTGAACTGCACGGTAAAGGACTGCACCCATCTAGAGCATCCACCACCTTTCTCCTTCAGCAGTTTTTCAGTTTGGGATGTGAGATTGCTAATATTAACATCAAATCCCACTGCCTATAGCTGTGAAAGCATGTATTTTCAGGCTTTTATGATCTTCTAAAAAACAAGTTAAAACACCTGATCTTACTCAGCACGCACACAAAGTTTTTGTTTTCTTGGAGTCTTTATCTAAACCTTTGTGTGAAGCATTTCAGGACACCCCAGTCTCCTCCGTGAGCACTCCAGGCATACACTGGATGCGCCCCACACTAACCTTGCCCGAGACAGGCAGGCCAGACCCACACTGGTCTGTAGTGGGCTTTGCTGGCACAGCTTGGCACGGGGAGGTCAGCAGTGCCAGGGCTCTTCGGGAATGAGTGAGCCAGGATGGGGGTACTGGGAGGGAAGCAGCACAGCACGGAGCCGGCCGGGGACGGCAGTGCCTGGTGGGGGTTTGCTCAGTGCACTTGGCAGCGTCTGCAAGAGCTGCCCAGAAGAAAGAAACCCTTTGGGCTTCCCAGACGCACAGAACCCAGTGTCCCTCCAGCTCATCACAAACATAGAATCATTGAATGGTCTGGGTTGGAAGGGACCTTTAAAGACCATCCAGTGCCACCCCCTGCCCTGGGCAGGGACACCTCCCACCAGACCAGGTTGCTCAAAGCCCCCTCCAACCTGGCCTTGAACCCCTCCAGGGATGGGGCAGCCACAGCTTCTCTGGAAAATCCAAGCACGTCCAACAAGTACAAAATCCCCACTCCTGTTGTTATACCTACGCTATAGACCAGCGCTTGCCCTCTCTCCAGGCTCTGGCACACCTGAAAACCGACCAACTTCCCCAGCAGAAATGGTGATCAGGCACCAAGGTTGTGTCAACGCCGGTTTCAAAGTGAACAGGGACTTGGACAAGTGAAAATATACTAAATTTGACAGCAACCATCACTTTGCTTCTCACTTTGCTTTGATTTTGGAAGTCTAAACAATTTCTGGGCTTATTTCTACAAAAAAACCCCAAAACTTTGAATATAACAAAAGTACCAGTAACACCCGAAGAGCAGAACAGCTTTGGAAATGAACAGTTTATCCTAACTCTGACAATTAAAAAAGTAGATGAAAAATGTCACAACATGTAGAATAATAATTTCAAGTGTCAAATTTGCATATTCAACATGTGTGTGAAAACTGTGTTGTTTCCACAATATAAAAAAACGGTAGTATGACCTATGGATAAAGCTGATCCTGTCACCAAACAGCAGTTCCTCCGGAGACAAATCTCTCTGGAGAGCCTGCCACGGGGGAAGGCACCGGTTCTGCGGGTCAGTGCCACCAGCGTCCCATCTGGCAGGTACCAAACCTGCTGGGAAAAAACACAGGCTCAGGCTCCCACCACCCACCCTCCCGGCTTTGGGACGGCTGCACCACCCGAGACGTGTGTCTGTACAATTCTGAGTGCCCGTTATCTAAACTTGAAATGGTATCAAAACCCAACTCCTGCTTAGTATTGCCTGCTTCGACAAAATGAAAGGATAATTAATTTAGTATCATACTTTGTGTTTTGGAACGAAGTGGATATTTGTATTTTATTTGGGAGATAGAGAGCAGAAAACAGAAAATTAGAGATTTAGGAGTATTTAACTTACTACTACTATTACTACCCATACTATTATTCCAGAGATGTAAGCATTTACCAACACTGAAACTTCAAGTACTCAGTACTTGTGCAAAGGATGAAGCTGTAGGAGATGTGCCCACAGCCACGCGATTGAGGAAGAGCACTCCAAAAATACTAAACCATTTCAGCCAGGAAGTTTCCCCAGCTGGGACACAGCCGGTACAGACTAGCCACACAAGCCCTGGGCCAGCAGATGGGAGGGAAGAGCAGGGAAGAGGAGGGAAGGGGCTGGGCAGAGGCAGCGGGTGGGGAGGAGGACTGCTCCCCCCATCACTGCCTTCCCACGTGTCACCCAGCCGGCTCAGCCCTGGCCACCCAACACTGACTTAACTCCGAGGTCCTGATCAGCTGGGAAAAAAGGCTGGAAGGGCCAATCGCACGGCAAAGCAAGAAGATAGAGCCTGCCTTCGATCTGCTTTTTTTTTTTTTAAAGGAAGAAACAATTTTTGCACGGATTTCAAAAAGGGCACAAGAGCATTAGAACCGCTACCTGGCTCGATGCCAGCAGAGTCACTATTTGTCTAGCCGTAAGATTTTCTTAAGGAACATTAATTCATTTAAAACATATTTCACAGAGCAAGGCAGGCGGCTTTTTTAAAAAAAAGCATTCTATCCTCAGTCCTGTACGGATATAAATCACAGCTGATACTTACAAATAGGTGTGCACGTATACAAACCACCACCAATGCAAGTCATAGAATACACGACACTTCTTGCTTTAATGCAAATTAACAAAGCTGTTTCATCACAAAGATATGGCCAGAAAAACCCAATAATGTTTCCTTCTGCACATCTGAATCCCGGATGAGAGAAAAGAACAAAGAAAATCAAAATATCAGGAACACTGTACTTCAGAAAAATATTTCTGCATATTAATAGTAGTGGTTTTTTCCTCTAATCAACACAGCAAGGTGTGTTTTATTTTGTACATCAAAATCTCTTTAAGGCCAGTTAAATGGAAGTTCTTGCAAGAATATTGTATATACAAATCATGGTAGCTGGAAAATAATGTTTAATTACATCATTGACAGGAAATAAAGCAAAAAAAGAGTGAACTACGTCATAGGAATGGGCTCAATTCCCGAATTCCAGCTTCATATCAGGCTAGAATTTAGCCTTCAAATTTAGACTTCAAATACAGCAATAATATTTGGTGAATATATGTTACAAAGACAATACAACTGTATTCTTTGAAAAAGCTCAACACCTATTTATTAAAGTCATCTTCAACGATGTTTAAGCAGCAATTTTCATTTGATACGCACCGTGAGAAACACCTACCCTTCAAAGTGTCTACATTAGATTTCCTAATTATTAATTGTCGTACGTTATTTGCTCTAAGAGCTTCTTTATAACCCACACAGACGTTTTCCTTTCCTGCGAGGGATGTATTTTGGGATGCTGGCTATCCCTCGCAGAACACACAATGTACAAAGACACCATATTTTAGCCAAGTGCTGGCTGAAAGCGAAGCCGACGGCAGCCTCTGCCCGGAGCCGGGGGGGGCCTCTGGGAACACGGGTGCTCTGGGCGCTATACGTTTAATCAACCCCAAGGGCCAAGCTGCCCATCTCTAGAGACCCTGCCGGTCCCCCAAGGAGCAGCCGGTCCCCTCTTTCACCTGAAAGCAATACACTGTCACGGGTAGCATTCTGCGGGCAGCTGTTGGAAACCCAAGGATCAAAATATGGTGTTTATGGCTAAATTCGCTGTAACACCAAAAATATTATTTAAAATATATGGGGGAAAGGGTTTGATACAAAGTGATTTTCATAACTAGCACATGATTAAAGAGCTAAAGCAAAAACATTTCAGTAGAAAGGCTCTGGCAAAAATACAATTAAAGGCGTAAAATAAAAGCCTTGAGATTGCTTGCTCTTAAGATGTTTGTGATGGGTATCTGCTTATTCCACATTCTGAGAGCTGTACATACACTAAACAATGAGCTTGCTTGTAATAATTATCAGTACTTAATGGTATCTAAACTTCTTAATCCAATTTTACCCAAACAAATCCAATAATTACTCCATATGCTTTTTGATGATTACAATCTCGGGAATCCCAACTGCATAAAAAAGTGTTACGAGCAATTGTAGGTGGATTTTATTAATATAATGAATAGGATCAGTCTAACAGATTTCAATTACAACAATAGCTTTTAAGTACATTTCTACGACATAAGGAAAGAACATGCATAAATGAAAGAAACTGGTTAAGCCACATAATACTGATTTATGGCAGCTTTTTCCTTTCATTCACCTCATTAACATTTCTCTATATTTCAGAATCCCCCACTCCAGCTCTATAAAACTTGCATTTCTAAAGCCTTCAAGGACCAGACATTCCAGAAGAGAAACAGTTAAACCCAGAAATGCATTCTTGGCTGCTACTGTGACAGGATTTATTTACAGCTTCTATTAAACACAGCAGCTCCATTACAAAGTGCTGGATGTGAGAAGAATTTTTGATTATACAATGCCAATGCCTCACTGCGTTAAACATATCATGCCAGTGTATTTTTTTTTTTTTTTCCTTCACAATTCGTTCAGGTCATTGTTTGATGGGTTTATGAATTCATTACAGGAAACAGATGGATCCCATAATTCAGAGCTATTCTCCCAGCCAATCATATGGGCAATTTTTTTTCCTCATCTCGCTCCCCCCTCCAAATCAACCTTAATGAAGCCACTTCCTCCATGTCCAATTCCCCGCACATACACACTGGAGCGACAACTGGTGCTTATTAAAGCATCCTCCAAACACTAAGTGCTTTCAGAATAAAGCTGAACGGGAGCAGGCTCAGACACAGACCCCCCGAGGAAGTCAGACAGAAAGCCAGGAACTTACCCAAGTCGGGCGAAGATAACCCAAAAAAACGGGATGGTAGTGAGCAAAAATAGATGTTCTGATTAGTAAGAAATCCATTTTTTATAAGCTGAAAAAAAGTCTTTCTTTAGGAAAACACTGTTCACCCCTAATCTACTTTCAAAGGATGAATTTTCATTTAGCAAATTACCTCCTTTGTCTACTAAGCACTGGTATTTTTTATCCACAGTGACATCTACTGGCAAAACGAAAGGTATTTCAGTAAACTATTGCGTAAAACCTACTTCCTAATTATTTCTATACAAAAGTGGGTAATTTTCTGTCTGGATCTTCCCTTCCCCCAAGAACACAAACTTCTCCTGAGAAAAAAAAACACAAACAAAACAGAAAAGTTACAGTCTAAAGCCAAGAGAAGTCTCAAAATTACTTTTGAATAGTACTCATAATGGCTTTAAAACTGTAACCAGAAGCTGCAGTTTGCCATCAAAGCCCACATTCAGGGTTAAAAGTAAAAATATATGCATTCTTATGGCCTTTGAACTTTTACACCATTTATTTAAAGAAATGCTTGAATTTTGCACTAATTCCTGAACTTATAATTTATTTAATACTAAAAACAAGTGAAGTCTTTTCCTTGGTTTAACTTTATTTGCCCCCTCCATATAACCTCCTAGCTGACCACCAGGCAACTTCTCCTGCTTCCTCTTCCACACATTTCCTCTCCACTTCCTTCTCTTGAACTTTGCAACGTTTCCTGCCTCCTTCCTTAGTCTTTCAACATCCCACATCATGGAAAACCTGTAAATCAATTGGGAGGATTTCTCTACCATCTTCAATAACTCAATTTTGTGTAGTTTGTGTAGGAGATAACCAAGATGTACCATCTAATCCCTCAGCCCTGCTCCAGTCTGCTTTACAAGGAGCAATGGTATACGGTGTGGTCCTAGAGTCAGTCTCAGCCTCATGCTGCCAGAAATCAGCTTTAGTTCTGAATTATTGCTATTCCTTATATATTACCTAAACTGCAACTGATTAAAACTAGTATTTTAATGTATTACTATACACTGCATAATTAATTATAACAGCCAGAAAAGGAAATCAAAGCTCTGAATACACATCTACTCATCTAGACCCGCACCAGCTTATATCCAAATCACGTTTGAAAAGTCTTTCCATGACAACAGGAGAAAGAATTAAAAAAAAAAAAGAATTAATAGATTCTGCACAAGAAAGACATTTTATTCAGAGAATACCTACAGGTGAGGGCTTTCCTCTTTGCCTTGGAGTAGCTTTTAAAGTCCTGTTTACAATATGTTCCACAAATGAATGTTTCTGGTTTTGTGTGAGAAGGTCTCTACGCTGGGATGAATTCAAACCCAACTCTGCGCCTCCCAGTCTGATCTGCTCATCTGAACACATTTCACAGGATTCATCAAGATATGAGCATAATTTATTCCAAAACTATATTCATATGATCATTGCACAAAGTTGGCAGATAACTACCCACCATAAATTGATACGTATTAAGCGTTGAAATTTATTTGTTATCTATTCAGTGGATTGCAGTTCAGTCAAAAAAATAATTCCTAATTTGGATGCTGGGAAACCTCCTTTGAAAATGTGTCATCCAGAAAGATTTTACAACCATCTGTGGGAAACCGGTATTTTATGAGGACATCATAATAACTTATAGGGCCCACAGTGACACGGCAATCACAAATCAGCTTCCCAAGAGTGAGACTTCCATATTACCTCTTAGAAATTAAAGGATTTTATCTTAATCTTCATTCCTGGATCTGCTAGAACCATATAAATATTAAAGTGAGCTGGAAAGTGTATTCCATTTGGTTGTATTTCACAATTTTTGAAGCACTAAACATTCTTTTCTTAAACAGCCAGTGGTGTTAGCAGTACTGTGGCTTGTTCAGAGCTCCCCCTGGTTGACTGGCCAGCTGGCAGACTAGCCAAAATAGAGAACCATTAAATTCAGATTAAAGGCTTTCCTCAAGACCTCAGCTGAGAGGTGGGAAGGGGAAGTAATGGCACTAAGGTCCTGCACCTCTCAAAGAAACACTGTGGATCTCTGACAAAGTTGGTCAGGGTCCGCCAGGAATTTCTAAAGCTGGATGGGGAGACCGAGACAGGGAGACAACCCAATCTCATTAGGAAACTAGGCCAAAAACATACCCCAAAAATTTATTTATTAGAGCATTTTTCCATAGTTTTATATAAAGTGTCTCTAGAACTATGAATCTGCACTATTTTTACAAAAGTTAATATTGATAAATTTGTATCAACAAAGAAAACAGTAGAAGTCTTTTGGGGAAAATTAACAGGAAAAATTAAACAAATTGTAACTTCATACATCAGGGAATAATGGAGGAATTTAAGTATTTACATTAACACATTTTAAACACATACCACCTCAGTTACTGATGGAAAAAATATCCATACAATGGATGGCCTTCTCTCTATCTGAATGCAAACAAAACCTCTCCAAATCATTAACAAGAATTTGTGACCTGCTTTCTTTTAGTCCTTGCGCCTCCTCAAGTAATTCCACATTCTTTCCACATACTTCCCTACCCACACTCACACTCTTTACTCTCTCACCCCTCTTTTTCTCCCACCTCTGCATCCCGGGGTCCTGACAGCAGATGCATGGTTCAAGCTTGTCTTAATAAACCCACCGCTTCCCCTGTGTGTCTTCAGACCTCTGTCCCCACCACAGCATCTCTCAGCCCAACCTCTGTCTGTAAACTCAGCTGGAAGAATCTCTGAGGTTTCTAATGGCATTTCCTTAGCTAGAACTTGCTGCCTTAGTGCACCCACTTTATCAGAAATACTTATGCCTTCCTTCAATCTGTTCCTTCTTAGCTCTTACAATTTTTTTTCTCGTCTTCTATTTTTCTTCCTAGTCCATTTATTTACACGTGTTACCTTCTCAACTGTTGGCCTTATGGAAAAACATTCGGGACTTCATCCACCTCTCTCTATTTTGACTCTATCCACAAATCCAGCTGACCCCTAACTCCTACCCTGACACTCATTTCTTCCTTCCTCCACTCAGTCATCTGCTTCAGTTCAAATAAATTCTACCTGTTTCTTTCCTCACGCTTTCCACCCATGTTCCAGCATCCAAAGCTCTCTCTATACATCTTAGCTTCGTGACGGTGTCTGACATGAAATTCTTACTTGATGCTGTCATAAGTAAATTGGGGAAATGTGAGCTAAATGTGAAACAGGTTGAAATATTCTCTGGGATAATCAATGGTTTGCTGTCAAAACAGAAGCATGTTTCAGAATAGATTCCACAGGGACTTGATCCCAGCCTACACTGTTCAATGGTTTCGTTAACAACTGGATGATGGACTAGAGAATACCCTTATTAAATCTGCAAATGACACCAAGCTAGGGAGAAAGAAAACGGGGGTGATCAGATCGCTGCGTGATAGGATCAGAACTCAGCAATGACAAACTGGAGAAGTGGTGTGAAAAAAGCAACCACAATTCAGTAAGGAAAATCACTTTATTAGGCAGGAAGAATTAAATGCAGAACAGCCCCCTAGCAGTTCTGCAGAAAAAAACCCACTATGTCTTAGCAGATCACAAACCAGAGCCAAAAGACCAGGCTACTGTAAGAAGACAAGTGTTGTAGTGGAATAAATAACCAGCTTTGAGGCTCAAAGCAGCCCCTCTGCTTCCGTCTGGCATCTCAAAGCCTTCACTGAAGCACGGTTAACCATCTCTCTTCAAGAAAGAGCTGGACCACATGGAAAGACTACAAAGGAAATGGAAACCTGGAAACACAAACTACCACAGCAGAGGGAAGGCAAAGAAATACCTCAGTCTAGAAGACACTGGGTACACAATGCAAAAAACAGAAAGTAAATACAAAGGAAAAGGAAGAAATCATTTGCTCCATCCCACAGTAAGACAAGACTTGCTGGGTTTAAATAGCAGCCAGGGAGATTAAGATTTAAATTTCTAACAACAAGGATGATTAAAGATCATCTGCAGGCTTGACACAGGTTTGGTGATCATGTCTCAGGGCAAGAGGATGGAATAGATGATGTCGCAAGAACCTTTCTAGCATTATTTTCTACAATCCTACATGTAAAATGGAGCTCCAAATCTGTCTTATTCAGTTTTTCCTCCTCCCTCAGCCATGACAAACAAACCATCTTT
Source organism: Arenaria interpres (assembly GCA_013399435.1). Classification (NCBI taxonomy): domain Eukaryota; kingdom Metazoa; phylum Chordata; class Aves; order Charadriiformes; family Scolopacidae; genus Arenaria; species Arenaria interpres. Next base: position 63,600 of record VXAK01020676.1, read on the forward strand.
CCCTCAGGTTGATACTCACAGCAAACTCTCCCGCTTCCGCTCCTAAGTTTAAGACTTGGTCCTTCTTCATCTGTCCCACTTGTCCAAACCCTCTCCATTTTGTTCTTGATTACCATTAATTTGATATTGTATCAAATCCAAATGACACATTACCCCTCCACCAGAAAAGGGTTTGGTTTCTCTTTGTGAGCCCACCAGAGCCCCCCCGGCTGCAGGGCTTGTGGGCACCAAACAGCCCCTGCCCAACGCTACTGATACAACCCGATATTCACAAATATTACTTTTCTCTTAAGAACTGGAGAAGCTCCTAATAAAAACATAGTTTCTTACATACTTCAGAGCTCAGAGATTAGAATTTGTTTCCCTTTCTTGAATAGCATCTAATTTTTTTTCTTTCAGATCTGTCAGCAGAGAGGGTGCCAAATACTTCTTTTGACAGAAAAAGACAAAACCTGTTTTGTGCAATTCATTATGTATTTTTAAATGTTTTCTTCAATCTTATTCTACATTATTCAGGTTGGTTTCACATGGAGCAGTCTTGTGAAGAATACTTCTACTTTTAACAGCTTCTAATATTTTCCTCACCATTTTCCTCCATGTTAGCACTGATTATAATTTTAATTTTAAATTCACAATTAATTAGCTGTGCCATTAAAAATCCTACAGCTAATTAAGTTGATAGGTTGCCATCAACAATAGATTGATAATCCAAAGCAAATATGATGCTCTTTCACTGCAAGTCAAACTCTCTTATGTTTATGGAAGGCTCTGAGTGCGCACACATGGTTTACCGTGGCCTAATTAATGCATAGAAATTGGACCATACACATCAGGCCTCAAACGTAAAATTCCAAGCTATGAATCAGGATTCTGAGTAATGAACGGTTAAATTATCATAGCCACATTCCTTTAGGACGTGAACTGGTAACAGATGGTAACTTTCAAGACTTTAAAATTCGTCTGTTTTCTTTCAAGCCATAGCTCTCCAATTTACAGGCGATGGGAAGCTGACATTTATGAATACATGTAACTCAAATACCAGTATTAATCACGTACATCACTCTACGCACAGACGTGTCCAAATATGCACCCACTATAAAGCAACAACAACTAACTAAATAAATACATCTTGCTAGAAACTGGTCTCCAGACATTTGTCCTGAAGCCTGTGACATTTCAGCACAGGTATATTTCGTTTAACATGTCATCGTATGTTTTCCTTTGAATTCAGACTCCCGTAAACTCAATTCCCACCTCCCCAGCAGGACACACTGACACTCGGAAGCCAATTTGCCTATTAGAAAAAGGAAAATAAGGAAGCTATTAGAAGTTTTCAATCACTTGTGTTAGTTACATTAAGAACTGTCTGGAAAGGCCAGAAGGGAGCCAAGAGTCATTGCGGAGATGATCAGCGTGTGCAAGAAGCTCTTCAAGAACTGAGAGGGCAGCTCTGAACGAAGAGAGGGATTGCTCAGGTAGCATTGAGAAACACTTGCAGAGTTTTTTCAGGTTTCTGATATAAGACTTTCCTATAGAGTGAGTTCAGCCCTTTTCACAGCTAGAGAATTTACATCTTTTATCCCTTCCCAGAGTATTTAGAAACACTCAACTCCACGAACTAATCTGAAGACCCACTCAGCAAACACACATTAAGTTCTAGCCCACCAACAGGATACCAACACAATCGCAACAATTTGGTAACAGAGTAAAGCATTATACCATTTTACAGATGGGGAAGGAGTCACAGGCAGGACTTGTTATATATAAGGCTCCCTCCTTCACCTCTGCTCTCACCCTCCGAACCCTTCCTAAGCGTTGCTCCAGGCAATGCAGCCCCATCAGTAACTGGACAATAAAAGAGTCAGAGAAGACAGGAAACAGCTTGGAGTTAAATTACACAATGCTAGCACTATCATCACTGCAAGCGCTAGTGGGAAAATCCAAGCATGTAATAACAGATTAAATAACTCCACACAGAGTCATATAAGAAGCCTGGGCAGAACCAGGAACTGAATCCTTTAATTTTAAGCTGACTGTGTGCATTTAATCTCATTAGACAATGCTCTACACACAGTTTTCATATTTAAAGGAATTTTTTTTAAAAACAATTTTACAAATGGTGCTAAGTCATCACGCTGGCAACATTCTTTTTTCTTAACAGGCCTCTTCCAGGCACAGAGTGAACAGCAAATATTCTTCACGGTAGAAATCCACTCATTGTTAAACTAGTCACACAGAAAAATATGAAAATTCACAGTGATTAGTATGTTTGTAAGTAATTGACAATTAGGATAATCTCAGTGTCTATCGGTTTACTGTTTACAAGAACCTAAAATTCTATTTGCACCTTGATCAGTGATGCATCTGCAGGTTACAAGCCTTGAGACTTGTTTAAAACACTCCAGAAAGCAGGGCAATCCGATGGATTCCCATCTTACTGATTAACACCTGGGTTTTTATTGAAGCAAGCAGAGGCAAAAATCCTATTATAAACAAACCTGTGCCTCGGGAAGCGATTACTGCCTCTAACATCTCAAACAACCGCTGTCAGAACCAGCGCTTTTGCAGTGGAGGACCCAGCTCACCCCATACAGTGGCCGAGGTTTGAGGAGATGCTAAAGGCACCTCTTCAGCTGGGGCTCGAAGAGAAGAGAGCGAATCACAGCATAAACGCTTCCAGTTTCAAATACAGAAGTGGCTGAGTACTTATAAAGAGGTACCTCATATATCCACCATTCCCATCTTGGATTGCTTGTACAGACATCGATTCCGCTGCCGTACAGGAGCACACAGGTTCCATCACACCTGGAACATCTGTGCTGCACCCGGGGTCTGTACCAGGTAGATGATCCCGGAGATTTGGAGTGTCCCAGAGCACAGTCAGTGCTCGCACCCCTCCCAGGAGAGCTGGAAATACCAAGCATTCATGCTATGTCAGGTACAACCTCTTTCCCCCCTTTGAAATTTGAGCTGGAAAGAAGGTAAAGACTCTGGCTATTTTTCTGGAATGTCTGGAAATTGCTGGTATTTATGGACCAATATCTGAACACATGGATAGTGAGCTCAGTGTGTCCAGGACACGTCAGAGCTCCCGGGTGTGCGGGCAGCCTGGGGATGCCCATGGCCTATAAATCATACACAATAATTCGTGTCAAATCCACACTGTCTCTAACATAGCCTGGACACGTCAGATTCACTATACACACACACACACACATTTTCGTTCTGGAAACTAGAAATACAGCTTCTGCAATTATTTTATTTATGTTTGGGGTGGGGAGGGGAGGGGGAGATCCAAAGGAACAGATTGCATTGTTATTTAACTCCTTTTAGACATTCCTATGAAAGCACAGTGTCGACTGCTCGCAGATTACAAGTCTGCTGGTGAGATATTAAGTATAATTTTTACTGACACCGGCTGTGCTGCTGAAATCATGGGACTACGCATACATGTCAAATTGAGTAGAGCCCTGTGTAAACACAACGCCTTGGCTCTACTGTCATGTACATTTATGGTACCAAATGAATATTTTATGTGCAATACTAAAATAGCAACAATTTTGTGGGCAACCAGTAAAAGGCCTCTGTAATTTTGGCATAACGCTTCCAGTTCTCATTCTGTCTCAAGAGAAGGCTGAAAAGGATGTTGATACTGCAGTCAAAGATAGCGTGGAGATATTGGAGCTATTGTTTGAAATCGGTCGGCATGAATAACTGAAGTAGTGCCAACAGAGAGGGCAGCATGGACCTGTTTCCCCTCCTCCCCAGCATTCTGGATATATTCCAAGGCTCAGGTGTCATCACACAGAGAAACTGTGTCTGTAACCAACTCAATGAAAGCTGAACCTGAAATATTTCGGCCTTACACTTCAAAATCTGAATCCTTATTAGACCTGGGGTGCATCAAGATGAGTGTGGCCAGCAGGTCGAGGGAGGTCATCCTCCCTCTCTGCCCTGTGGAGGCCCCATCTGGAGCCCTCTGTCCAGTTCTGGGCTCCCCAGTTCAAGAAGGACAGGGAACTGCTGGAGAGGGTAGAGCAAAGATGATGAGGGGCCTAGAACATCTCTCTTACAAAGAAAGGCTGAGGGACTTGCATCTTTTTAGTCTGGAGAAGACTGAGGGGGGATCTGACCAACACCTATAAATACTTAAAGGGTGAGGTGTCAAGAGGATGGGACCAGTCTTTTTTCAGTGGTGGCCAGGGACAAGACAAGAGGAAATGGGCACAAACTTGAACAAAGGAAGTTCCATCTAAACATGAGGAGGAACTTCTTTACTTTGAGGGTCCAGAGCCCTGGAAGAGGCTGCCCAGGAAGGTGGTGGAGTCTCTGTCTCTGGAGACATTCAAAACCCACCTGGACACGTTCCTGTGTAACCTGCTCTGGGTGGCCCTGCTCTGGCAGGGGGTTGGACTGGGTGATCTCCAGAGGTCCCTTCCGACCCCATAGCATTTCATGATTCTGTGACTGAAGATGTGTTCATTTATATTTAACACAATCATTTTGAGAATCAATGCTTTGAACAAGTAGGTTCTTAAAAGATACAAAAAGACATAGGGATACCCATTACCACTTCAGCAGACTCTACTTAAGAAAATTTCACAGATTTTATATCTAGAAAAATGTTTGGAGTTCGGCATCCTGTTCCGGATGCAGTTCCTAGTGTTGGAAAGACAAGCAGTCCTGTGGAAATGTTGCTCTTCTGCCTTCAGAAATGAGCAGCTGAGACAAATCTGAAGCCCAAAAATAAGACTGATCCCTTACTAAATTAATGCCAATTAAATTAAAAGTCGTGCTCTAGATAAAAAACACAACTGCTGGTTAAGTCTGCACAATTATCTAGAAGGGGAAAAAAAGGAAAATACATCGAACCTGAGATTTCTATTTCTGTTCTTTTGATACTCCCTCTTAAATCTAAACACAACATTTAATAAGCAGATAGTGTTTTTCTGAATGAGTTTCCCAAAGACAGTCTCTTCACTGGAAGTATTTTGTTTGAACTAAGAGTTCATCTATCTAATAATGAAGCCTGGAAAATCTGACGCAAACTTCATTTCAGATGCAACACAGAACCTAAAGCAAACTCTTCATTAATTCAGCTTAAACTGAACAGAATTTTTATGTCTCCACTGCCATCATGCAGTAACGGCACACATGAAAAACAGGATTTAAATTATTCAGGAACATGGAGCAAGCAGTTCCAGCAGTTTTCAGACCTTCTTCTTTTCAGATTTTTCAGGAAAATTTCCTAAATAAAAACACACTAAAATCCGACTGGGATTGGGCAATCATTTCACTGCAGCTAAAACGAAGCCAAAAATGAAAGCTTGGTTCAATTTGTTGAACATGGCCTGATAGAAAACCTCTTTTGTGCGCGGGGTCCAGCCGCAGCCGGTCTATTAATGACCGAGCATTCCTGAGGAAGCTTTTCCTCACTCCTTGCAGCGCACCCTTGGCATCGCTGAAGATTTAAGCAACCAAGTTCCCTCAAAAGACAAGGAGCGGCGAAAAGCAGGGAGTAGAGAGGCTCCATCTGTCAGCGTTTAGAGCCGAGCAGCGGCCGTGTCCCCGCACAACGCGGGGCCGGTGTATTTGTTGGTTTGGATGACAGCTCCGGTTGATCGGGCTGTCACCATAGCAACTTTCACTAAGAACTCACAATGCACCCAAACGAACTCCGAGCTAAATTAACTTATTGCATGTCACCAGTGAGAAATGACTGTTCAGAGGTAATTTTCTGTACTAATATGTAATAGAGTTAACTCTCTAAATTGAATTAAATTAATTAAATGCCACTCCCAGTAAATCAGATTCTATTACATGAATGTTAAAAGAAATTAAAGATGTTTTAATAAAGATTACTAATAATAACTTAATATTATTACTTCATTTTAATTCAAAAATTCTACTCAGTTTATTTCAGACACATGTCTTCCCCTCACTAGGAAGGAATACCTAATTACTCCATGTGCATTACACACATTTATTTCACATAGATGTGCTGAGACTCATCCAAAAAGAAATAAAACCAGCATTTTAAGGACTGCTCACCTGTGGAATGCAGCCTGGCTTAATATGTGACACCCTAAGATTTTTTCTTACACACACACACACTTAAGCCTTTGGTAAATTCCCACGCTTTCAATGATTGTATCTAGTCTCCTAAGAGTTTTACTTCTGCTTTTTCCAGATAAAAAAGAGAAAGCTTTTTGCAGTAAGTCCAAGTGCAAAGAAAGAGAGGAATACCATGCCTGGCAGACAGGCCACAAAAATAAAAGCTCTTTTATGTCTTTACAGATCTACTTAACAATGTATTATTAACTTTGTTTTTTGAAGTAGCTTCTCGCACGTTAGAGTAGGACAGTCCGCTGGGAAGCAAATCTAAGATGCCCCACGTTCCCAGTGTAAATAAAGGGCAAGTTTTGCCAACTGATGCTATTAATGCTGTCCCTGACTCTATCTTTAAGTCATATTACAAGATTCACCAAAATACTTCAGGGAAAAATGGGCCCTATCTAATATTAATCGTCTTTTAGAATTACAAACCACATCATTACTCTACTTTTCAAAAGGAAGCTCCATTGACACTATTAACAGCAGGGGGAGCACGCGGTATTTTCACATCTGCCACTGCCCTGATGACAATGACATCAGCCCAGGTTCTGTTTTAGTTCTGTCGAACACCCAGAGGAAAGTTAATACTTCCATTAAAAGAATACAGTAAATAAGTATTTTAAAACATTTTCTCAATGCAAATTAAAAACCAGGCATAAATGCAAATGTGAAAGCAAGGGTGCAGCAAAGCAGCGACAACCCAATGGAGCGGAACATGGCAAGCTTTACAACGTCCCACCTAGGTTCCAGGTAGCAGGAAAATGTGATTATGGATTTACATGTTTATCGTTATTATGCATCTAAGTTATTATCCAGAAATTTTAAATTATATTTTTTTAAAATCATAGCAACTATAATAAGGCAGCAAAACACAAAAGTCTTCATATTCAGAAATGTATTTAGTATTCCAGGACCAAACTGGGGAAATGCTGTGCATGCTCATGGAATTGAGTTCCTTATCCTATTGGATATCCTATTGGAAGTGGGCAACATGGGTTTACCAAGGGTAAATCATGTATGACCAATCTGATAGCCTTCTATGATGCTATAACTGGTTGGTTGGATGAGGGGAGGGCAGCAGATGTCATCTACCTTGACTTCAGCAGGGCTTTTGACACTGTCCCCCATAACATCCTCATTGGGAAACTGAGGAAATGTGGGCTAGATGAGGGGACAGTGAGGTGGGTTGAGAACTGGCTGCGTGACAGGACCCAAAGGGTAATGATAAACGGAGTAGGTTCAAGCTGGAAGCCAGTAACTAGTGGTGTCCCCCAGGGATCAATACTGGGTCCAGTGCTGTTCAACATATTCATCAGTGACCTGGATGAGGGGACAGAGTGTATCCTCAGCAAATTTGCTGATGATACCAAACTGGGANGCCCTGATGACAATGACATCAGCCCAGGTTCTGTTTTAGTTCTGTCGAACACCCAGAGGAAAGTTAATACTTCCATTAAAAGAATACAGTAAATAAGTATTTTAAAACATTTTCTCAATGCAAATTAAAAACCAGGCATAAATGCAAATGTGAAAGCAAGGGTGCAGTAAAGCAGCGACAACCCAATGGAGCGGAACATGGCAAGCTTTACAACGTCCCACCTAGGTTCCAGGTAGCAGGAAAATGTGATTATGGATTTACATGTTTATCGTTATTATGCATCTAAGTTATTATCCAGAAATTTTAAATTATATTTTTTTAAAATCATAGCAACTATAATAAGGCAGCAAAACACAAAAGTCTTCATATTCAGAAATGTATTTAGTATTCCAGGACCAAACTGGGGAAATGCTGTGCATGCTCATGGAATTGAGTTCCTTATCCTAACTTGCACAAAAATGTATCCGAATGGACCGGACACGCTAAGCCATCAAGAGGTAGTGAGAACATCTTATCAAATATATACGAAAGTAATTTAGTATCTTGGAATCTTAAAACATTTTCAAGTTGAACTTTGAACTTGATAAAGGTATTGCTACTATACCTTCAAAACTCCCAAGAGTTTTAGTTCTGTGTCAATACACAAAACCATCTTTGTTCTCTACTCACCTTCTCTTTATTGCTTTTCTTTTTAGAAGACTATAAGTAAGCCATACATCTACAAGTGAAATCCTGACGCGATTTCACTTTTTTGTTTGATGCTTGTGCCCCCACGATAACCAGCCATGACAGACGCTGCTCCTCAGAGTGGAGTGATCTTCACGGCAGAAGTCTCTTTCTCGAGGTGGGAATGACCCGAGAGCTTCCCAGTGAGATCTAAGCCGTTATCAACACAGTCCTTGCAACTACTCAGGCAGAAAAAGGATAACTGTCACAAACTCCGCAACAGAGTTTAGGAGGGATTTTCTCAGATGCCCAGAAAAGGCACCCAAACTCGTAACATTAGATGTTGGACAAGAAAAGAAATAACTATAAAGCAAAGGAAAACATAAATCATTACTCTCGGAAGATGGCAGATAGCAAGATATGAATTATGATGGAGCCTATGTCAGACACATAGCACTGAATACATTATTTTCTTCCTATTTCACTCTGAAGACTTTGTCTTGTTGAGGCGATAGTCACTACTCAGATGATGCCAAAGCAAACGGAAGGGAAAGGTCCCTCTCACCCATACATCAGAAAAGAACTGAAAATGCAGTAGGACAGCCCACCACCTCCAGCACAGCCAGGAAGTTTCCTCATTGTCTGTCAATCAGACCTAAACAAAACTGCAGCAGAAACTGCTGGGAAATTAAAGCAAATAATACACTTAAATGTGTATTATACTTCAGAGGACTACCTGCGGAGAGAAAACGGTTAGCAGTGAAAAAGGAAAAAGAGGGAGACTTGGAAGAAGAAACTCTGCGTTATCAATTCAAGATCCTTACAGAATTAGAGAAAGGGGTATCCGAAATCTAGGAGCTTCTTAAAGCAAGCTGAGTTCAGGGACAGAGAACTGAATGAGAACAATCAGCAGCAACTGCTATGAAATGTCTGCAATTACAGAGCTCTACAATGGAGTGAGCCTGAAAGGCATAAAAAATAAGCCTTAGATTTTACTTCTAAACAGCAGCAGTAAGGTTATAGTTGCACAGGTTAACTCAAAGGTTACTTAATAATCCTCCAATTACAGATACTGCATTTAAAAAATAATTCTGGACTCACTGGAAGGACTTCTAAAGAACAGAACCATAAATTATTATGGTTTGAAAAACAGCTTGAAAACACTAGCACAAGGAAAAACTGAATGGGCTGTTAAGTAAAAAAGAGGATACACAAAAAGGTCCCCACAGAGCAAGGGAAAGATCTGCTCTCCACATACTGGGCAAGTCAGCCAAGAAAGAATGGGCTTAAGTTACAGGAAAGACTGTTGAGGCTGAGCGCAAAGATGACTTTCCAACAGTCAAAACGTCTTTCAAGAACATCCGTTGGGCCTGCCTGTCAGCGGGGAGATGGATAAGACAATCCCTTCTTGCTCACCTAAAGCGATATACCTAGTCCTACAAATCTAAGACTTCAGTGTGGCATTTGAACTTTTAGTGGAGTTGAGGACTCGTCATTTCTGGAGCTTAGCAATTTATGTGCTTCAAAACAAAAGTTCTTGAGGGTCTGTCTGGCTTCGGAAAGGTGAAAGGTCCGGTTCCATAAGGACTGCCGAGAAATAAAAAAAAACAGCAGAAGCAGCCCACTCAGAAATTATGTCAGAAACATCAAGAACATCCTGAAAACAGGAGGATGGATCTTCAGGAAACTCTATGGGAAGACAGAGGGGAACTACTTCTGTTAACATGGGAAGAAGCAATCAAGAGCTTGAATCATGCCTCAAGTTCAGATGTTCCCCTTGGGCAAACAGTAATAATAGCTGCTGACATGCTCAGGGCAGCCAAGGAGTGTCCGAAGCATCCAGTGGTGCTATTAAATGCAGGTCCCAAAAGGCTGCTTAGGATGAGCCAGGGCTGTCATGCCACAAAGCTGGGGCAGGATGCTTAAAAAGAAAATCATCTCCTCTCTCGGTGATCCTACAATCACCCTCATGAGTAACCACCTCTTAGAATGCTAATGCACACTACACTGCCTAAACCAGTTCAGGAATAACCGGAATGATCGGATGCATGATGCAAACCCCACCAGAATGCTTCAGAGCATTTACCGGAGTGTGAGCTAGTTAAACAGACATTTTAAGTAGTCTCATAGGATTTGTAAAGTATGGGCTCCCACCTTTAAGAACTCAGGAAAAGCATTAAAATAATCTAGGAAAACACAGGGAAGTCAAGAGGCAGCCAGGGTTCTCAGAGTAGAGGAATGTCAACACCAGATAGTCAACCAGAGAACACAAGCTCCCTCAGGCCAAAGGCATCACACGCAGCGTAAAAGAATCAAAACACATTTTCATTTCCTTTGTTTTCCCAAAATAACCCTCTTCAGCAGTTGTAGAGTAACTATCCCAACAGCCTGGACTAATGTTCCAGTGCAAAACCGGTTTCATCCTTCCCAAGGAAGGGATCAGGAAGTGTTAGAAAAATGGCATGTATCTCAGTCAGCACCAAACTGGGCTAATTGATTTCGTGATGAACCTCTCTTCAAGCTTACAGTTTGCAGATCTTATAGATACTGTATTTATATGTGATACAAGCCTCCTCCAGGTAGTAAGATGATAATCTAACGATGGGAAGTGGTCAGCACACTGCAGGTAAATCTAAGCTGATAGGTTTTCAGGGAGAAGGCATCAGAGCAGCCAAGAGAGTTTCCTGTGAAAGAATGAACTAAGACAGTCCTCAAAGCAGACAAGAAACCTTCTTTAGAAGAAGGGTAAAAGCAAATGACAGACTTTCAGAAAGTCAGGGAGGACCACACTGATAAAACAGGTGAGCTGCATTATAAAGCACTTGCAAGAACAGAGATCTCAGGCTCTGAGCTTCCTTACCCACCCAGCAGAGATACAGAGTGGGTGCTCCCTGCCCATTATCACCAGCAGATACAGAACATAGTGGTGCCACGCCGAAGTGGAGCAATGCATCTGGTCTCTAGTACGGGGATATATATGCTCTGATGGACAGCAAGTATCAGACAACGTTTTATTTATAACTGGAAAACAGTGATTTGATAAGCAGACTGATAGAAGAACAGAATATACACTATTGTCTGAAGTGCTGCGATGCCAGAAAGTGTAGCACTTTGACTGTTTCACAGTCTATACACTTAAATATACTGCATTAGGCAATGCCCGTTGCTGAAAAAGCCTTCTATTGCCGCGTATGAAAGCACACACTGTGGGCAGATAAATAACCATAAACCAGCATGCAGTTTGATCATAACTACCACTATTATCATTGTGTAGCTCTGTTAAAATTTGTATTCTCAAATACACAGTCATCAACAACTGTATTGGCAGTTGTTCTGTTTTTCAGAAAGCAAGCCAGGGATTTATCTGAGAGGCATTACCACCAAGGGCACCCTCACAATTAGCTCTAGATGAGAAAAGCCAAACTCATGTTATCTCATTTGTTCTTATTCTCTCTTCACAGGGTACTCTTGTAGAGATAATGTCCCAGGCTTCAAATTTATTCGACAATGGACAATGTAAAGAGAAATCTGATGAAAGCATGTAGTCCTCCTGCCTTCAAACAGAGTATCAACCCTTACAGCACTTACAGCATCTGAAAAATACTTTCAATCAACTGTGCCTAATGTTTGAAAGCTCCCATTTTCACCCAGTTTTACAACTAAATATTTAGAGGTCAGATTGTTACCATCCTCAATCTGATAAGCCGAGATCATTTCCTAATTGAGAGAACTGAGAGAAGACAAACCATGTAGAAGACTAGGGCAATATTCTGTCTGTATTTATATTATAAGCATATGCCTAAATACGCATGATGGCAAACTACAACAGACTCTCTCCAAGGAGAATAAAAACCACCTCTGTGGAGTACTGAGAATATCAAAGATCTCTGACTTGAGCCCTTACCTACTTTGCTATTCCCAGCTGAGGAGCCTGCAAGCACGGAATGGGATTGGAGGTGCTGTCCTGAGCAGTAAAATGAAGAAGCAACACTAAGCAAGATGCTGAAGTGCTCTGCAACTCTTCGGGGGGCAGCTGTCCTGTAAACCCAGCTCAGGACAGGAGCCCATTAGGAAGAATATAGCTCGAGGTTTCTGTTTTGTTTTCAAATAACCCGGCAGTTTTGTGTTTGCTTGTTTTTCTTCGAGAGGTAAATGTTTTTGCCAAAGACCTGTACTAATTGCTTTGGTGCCTCATTGTCTGAAAAGAGTGTTTACTTTAAAGTAGTCTCATTATTTGAGCCTACAGCTTCACAACAGCCACAGAAGACTTAAACCTTCACAACTGTCAATCCTTGGTTGCAGGGCTCAGCGGTCCAGCCTTGACAAACCCTCTCTCCTGCAAAAAGACACCAATTCTCAACGCCCCAACTAATCTCTAGTTGGACACCTTTGACTAGCAAACCAGCAAGACCAACCCAGAAAGTGCTCAAAGCCAAATACAGCCTATAGTTTAGTAAAGATTATCCAGACACTTGCTTGTACTGTACATTTTGCTCCTTCACAATGGCAATGCTGATCTGAAGCAATATAATGTTGCTTACACTTGTGAGAGCAAAAAGCATATTAAATAGCACTGAAAAACTGCCACCAGAAACTCAAGATGGCTCCTCACAGCCATCCCACCTGAAACAATAAGCAGGAAACCAAGTTTTTTTCTATACTGGTTAACTCCAGGCCTCCCAGCTCATGCTTCTTGCTTTGTCTCCTTGAAAATGCAAATTTCTCCTCGTGTCTCTGCTAATCTTTTTGTATTTTCTACTCCTTTCCATCCAGTATTATGGCAGGGACTCTAGGAATTATCTTCATACTCTATTCTTTGCAGATTGTAAAATCATAATTACTTCTCTATCAAAGAAGCGATATCTCAGTCTGTTGTAAGAACAAATTCATGTTTGTTTAAAGATACTTATAAAAGCAAAACAACACCATGATAACGTTTATCAAAAAGAAAACATTTTTGTGTTATAAAGCCTTAATGTATGGCGATAGGTTATCATCAGGTTATCAAATGACTGCATATTAGGATCTAATTGAAGAGCTTATTACAGTGCTCCCCCTCCTTCTGCAGTGATGATTTATGGCACATTTTGTCACTACAATGTTCAGCAGTTCCGTACAAACACAGCACTTAACTAACAAGATGGCACAGGCAGATATTTAAGCATAAGCTATAAATACTCAAATGAGTCAGAGGTTGTAAGTCTGTTGTAAATTATACCTGATTTGTTGGCTGAAACACATTTCCTAATCTTATGTAAAAACCTCTGCTGGCTCCTACAATAATATGACACAAACTAGAAAAACTCAAAACTTTTTTTTTTAAAGACCAATTGTGTTAATCACTGCCATAATTCTACTTAAAATACAGATGAGATGCTCTAAAAAGTTTCGTTTTCCTTATTTCCTGTGGAGCTGCCATTAAACATCAGTAACATCTACCACAGCCAGAAAGAGCACGTTAGCAATGTACGTAAAACTGCATTTCTCCATGAGCAGAAGTGGGTGTAGGTTACACGAAGGTACTTCACATCCAAACGAGTACAAGCTGAGACCATTATAACAACCCATCTGGGCAGGGTCGGCAAAGAATCAATTTATAACTATGGAACAAGTTACACTGTTTGATTTGGAAATGAAAATACCTGGCTTTGAAGACCCGTATGTCACCATTTCTGTCACCCAAATAGAAATACCAGAGCAGGGGACACGACAGGAGATCTTTTCATCTGCTGTTTTTCCCTTTTAACTCCCATTTATAATACAGTTGACCATGTTCCTCCAGACAAAATATACAGTACTGCATGTAGTATAAAAAATGCTATGCAAATTTGAAAAAGAATCTGAAAAAGTACGACATTTGCGACATAAATGGTTTATCAAGCAACCACACTCTGTCAAATGCTTTCTGTTCTTTTACGTCCACCAAAATCAAATGTATTAAAGCATCTACCTTGGCAGAATAACCTCTCAGTCTGCGGACAACCTCCCTGACTCTGCAAGTTGCATGTCAAAATCGTCATACAGCGAACAGTCCCCAGACACACGGCACAGACAGCCTGGGGGCTGGGAAAGCTCCAGAAACAGATCGCAAGCGGATGGGAACGATGCTCAGCTCAGGATCCATCATACCACTTTAACAGAGGGTGGGCAGCTGGATCCTGGGATTATAGCAGCTATTACAGCATCTGCAATCCTGCTTCATCGCAGAAGTGGTGAGCTGAAATTCCCATTTTCCCCATGGAAAGCCCACATCCCTCTTCCCAGTCCTGTGCCACAAAAACACTACAGACAGACCTACATGACCCCCTACAAGGGTCACGAAGTTCAAAGAGGCAGAGAACGGTCATCTCTGCTTTAGAGTAAAGGGAAACTAACATTTCCAATCAAATATTTACCAAAATATTGTCTATGTTAGACTAAAACCAGTATATACTTAAATCTTTTTACTTCTATGCTTGCAGACTTAACACTTACCTTCATTATAGATAATACTGGAGAATTGGATAAATACCTTGCCTTTCAGCTACTGTAGCGGATGCTTGAGTAACAAACCCACTTAAGCTATTTTATATCAGCACTTTAACTTCATTTTAGACCAAGTGCATAGAATTCAGCTGGGATGGGAGTAAAGCAGTCAAGGAATTGATCCCCTGTGTGCTGACTAAACCGGCAACTAGACAGCTAGAGGAAAAGCAGGCGGCAAAATGCATTGACCTCATGGTATTTATCACAAGCATTGCTCTCTTAAAATTCCCCTGTAGTTATTAAGTAACAGCCATTTACCACGCTAGTGACTATTTACCATACAGTACAAACTCTTATTGGTAGTTACAGCTGAATGTTTTCATTACAAAAGCCTTTACACACAAAGTTTCTTTATCAAGTGCATATAAACTGGGAAGAGTTTACAGATTTAAAATAAACACTAATAGGCTGTGCTCAATAGTCCTGTTCTCAAAAAAATTACCATAAAAGAACAGTAACGTGGAAGTACAATGCACAGCGTGCAATAAAAACATGTTCATTTCCCACCTCATCTAATTCTGCAGCGCTCCTCTCCAGCTGAACAGGAAGACTACTTTCATTTGTTTTCAAGTAATTGAGAAACATTTCAGCTACTTATCAGCTCTTCAATCTTTTTCCCTTTCACACATTCCCTGGAATTGTTGCCAACAGGGTATTTATAAAAGATTCTGCCTAACAAAAATACTCTGGCAAACAACGCTGCAGAACAAAAATCAGAAACTGGAGAAGCCATTACACAGACAAGACTTTAAGAGTTAGATCCTTGTTTAAATAGAAAAAAAAATATATAAGTTGTTTAAATGTATGCAAGAGCTGTGTAAGGGAGCACTTCCTAAACCTGGACCAGTAACTCCAGAAGCAGCCACATACCTTTCCTCTATCGGTGGAAATGCATGTTTATTTTGGAAGGGTTTTGTGCTCCACATCACAAAAGGAAACATTCAGCTCCCTCTGAGGCCTCCGAGCAGTATTTCACTGACAACATGCCATACACACACCCACAGGAAACCTCTTTCCTCCTTACTGGTTTCTCTTTCCTGAGGCCTCACCAGCGACCGAACATGCAACAGCCAGTATCATCTTACAGCAAATTATAACTGCACATACAAAGCACAGGAGTTAATTAGTAGATAGGACAGTCCCTCCACATTTTCCATTGTGCCAGAGAAATAAATGAAAATCTTTAATATTAGTTTAAAACATTAGAAGGCAGCTTGATCACAGCACAGGTCTCTAGAATGGAATAACCCAAAGGGCTACCTTTCCTACTGCTTATCCAATCCCACCATTTGTCCCATCCTACCTACTTCAAGGAAGCGCCACTTTCTTCAAAAATACAGCCGAGAGCAAATAAGAAACAGTATAAACATACTGTCTCCAATCAGCTGAACAACAGAAACTGAACAGCCTTCCATATCCCATCTCCAATTGTGTAATTTATTTTTCTCTAGTATGACCCAAATGGTGTAAGCATCTCTCATTGCTATAGAAACCCAGCCACAGAACTGAAAGACACACATACAAAATGAATTTTTTTTTTTAAGTTATCACATTAAGTCACATTAAGATCTTACCTACCAAAATGTGGATATAGTAACATTCTGCAAAAGGTTCAGTTCCAGCCTGGCTTTAATCTTTGATTTAATACATCCCATGCACAGCCATGCAGTATCTGCCGCAGTTTTACTGTGCCATCCTGTCTTTACAAGGAATTTAATTGCTGTGTCCCAGATATGAAGCAAATTAACTAAATTCAATGATAATCCCTGCGTTGCCTTTTAGTTCTAATAGCATTTGTCACTCAACCTTGAAAATGTACTAAAATAAAATACTTGGTGCAGTATTGCATTAAAGTATACAGTCAACTTTGAATATCTTGTGAAAAAAGTTCAGCCAATTTTTTGCTCTCATTAATTTAGAATTAATATTTTCTGTATTTTAAGAAATTCCTCCTACCTATCATGAGCTTGTGCACATCCCTCCTAAAGGTAAGTTCAAGAGAATAGTACCATAAAGTGGAAATAAAACATTCCCACAGACCAATCTTAAAAGCAACTACAATTAGTCCACCAGAGGAAATTAAAACAAGGGTCATCCATCTGACTGAAAATAAGCACCATCCCTTGCACTCAACAAGAGCAAGAGAGGTTTGGTTTTTCTACAGGCCAGGGCAACTCTTCCCAACAAAAAGGTGCATTATTGCTTCTGATAAATGAAACCATAAAAGCCAGAACTGCTCCATCTTTAACATAACTACCTCATTTTTTCTGTTGTTTTCTTCCCAATTCATATTTTACAGCAGTAGCACAGGATGCTTAAATACAAAGATAATGGACAAAAAAACCCACACGGGTGGAGAAACTCAGTCCCTAAATCTGGAAGAAACGAGAGTACCTGAAAAGATGGAGTTATTATCATGCTACTTTTAAAAATTTAAATGACATTTTCAAGCAATTAAAAACAAAGCTGCCACAACAAAGAGAAAAATAATAATATCCCAGAGAGGAAAGCAGAAGACACTATGCTTCAATATTAACAGAAATTAAGAGCCACAGTATTATCACGTGAAAATGAACTTAGTTACTTTGACAACAAAAACATCTGTCACTGAATTCTGATATTAAAAACTCATTATAGAACAGTAAAACCTCTTCACACAGGAATCAACTGATACAGAGAACAAACCGTATAATACTGTGGAAACAGAAATACTCCATTTAGATAGAAATCACTCTGTTGTACCTCTTTTCATGTACTTAAGATTTCAAGGGGCTTAGCTACTTGTGCTACCTTCTTCTCCTGAAAGCAAAATCCACTTTACAAAGTACATAAGATCTTACAGGGAAGATGCAACAGAATTCGGACTAAGATTTTCTGATGTCACTTTCTACATAAGAAAAATTTGGAAAGAAAAGAACCGAGTTTCAATAAATTATTTGTTACCGTTTTTTCACGTATTTAAGACTTCATTTTTCTGAATCCAGTATTACTGAAGCAATACTTAATTTCTGATGTATAAATACATAAAAAGCGTTTGAAACATAAGTTGTTTTGTCAACCCCATATGTTAGGCTTGGCTCTTCTCTAATTCCCAGTCTTTGGGAATCTGGGAAGCTCAACTTGCCTGTCTGTCACCTAATTACCCAGCAATAAATAACAGTGCATATTAACTCATTCAGCACCATTCCGCAGCCCAGAGTTCCGGGTGGAGCCATCTAAATTGAAGGGCAGACTAGCTAAAATAAGTGTAAGCCACCGGCTGCAGGAGAGGGGCATTACCCCAACTCTCTTCCTCACTTTTATTAAGGCTGTAGCTCTATTAACATTTCTCCGAGGACACCTCGGAGTTCACTGCCCCAGAAAGCAGAACGCCTCGCCTACCTCAGCGGCTTCCTGCACCACGCTGCAAACCAATTCAAGTCACTTATCAAGCAGAAAACACACAGGGGGAAAAAAAAAAGGCAGTGGTGGAAATAGCTCTCATATATTCAATGAATTGAGTTTACTCACTAAATTGAGCTGAATAGTGCGCGCAGGGTAAATCTCTCTGATTTACCCTTTTTGGTGGCAATCAGTTGTCTTTGAAATAGATAACTACTAATAACTAAATGGAAAATTACATCTGTCTTGACATTAGAAAAAAAAGATGACATATGTTGTGTTATGCTTCACAGAAATTTAATCCATATATTCTTGTCAAAAAGGTGCCATACGATATCCAGCAAGAAAAAGCTTATGCTGAGAATCCCAACATACAACGTAAGTTTAAGAACAGAACTATCCTCATAAGATACACTCTCCCCATTAAAAAGACAGAAAGAATGAAAAGCACAAGCACGTTCTTTTAAACAAACTTACAAAAACATCCAATGGTTCACAAATAAACGTGAATTTACCTTTGGTTTTTTGTTCAGCAGCCTGAAAGAAGAAAAAAACAAAACAAATCAACTACTTGTCAATATTCAAAATGATACCTAGTAATTATAGGGCTGCAGGTTAACTTTTTGCAGAAACCACTTACATAAATCAGGCATCAGTTCCAATTCCATACTGGAGAACGTTATTTTAACTCCACGTATTAGGAATGTAAGAATGGGTACCCTTGTCTGACTGAAGCCAAAAGCAGATGCCAAAGAGACAGCACAAAACATGGCAAGCAGCATGACAGCAGCCCATCTACCCACCCGGCCCTCCGGCCCTTGAGGTTCAGAGGTTTCCTCAACCAAGCAGTACATTTATGAACTTTTTTAACACTCAACAGAATTAACTTCCATGACTTTGTCCAGTATCCATTTGAATCCATATATACTATTAACTTACACCAATTAACTGCACAGCTTGTGAAAACCCTTCTTTTTTAATCTGTTTGGAATCTACCCGTTTAGTTTTTTTTTTAGTGATGTCTAATTTCTATACTGGTAAAGACACTGACCAATTCCTACCCACATCCTATGGGTTGTTTAAGATTAAAACTCCATAATCCAGGAAACGAGGCAGGAGAATGCACACCACAAAAAATGCGCAATGGCCTCAGAATCCACCGCGACTTGAGAGTGAGTTGAGACTAATCCAGTTAACTTTGCATTGACGTTGATCAGGGACATTCACGTGACACAGCTGTGGAGCAGGAACTCAACATCAGGGGACGGTAAGCAGCTTGGGGAGCGCTAATGAACTGTCACAACTGCTTTTGCACAGATTTTCTGACCGCAGCCTCGCTCAAAGTCGACAGGACTGCTTCACTTGCATCAGAATTATTCACAGAAGTGGAGGCTGCAGAACCAGTATCTGTACGTTTCGTGTGCAAGTGAATATACCATTTAAAACAGTAACAAGAACAAACCTTTTTCTGAGCACCTTCCTTCTTTTTCTTTTCTTCCTGCTTTTTCTTTTTCTTTTCTTCCATCAAATGTTCCTCTTCTTGTGTTTCTTGTTCTTTCTCCCTGAAAAGAAGAAAGGTTGGGAAGAGCTTTTCAGTAAAATGAAGTTTATCTAGGAAGGCAAAAATATCCACACTTATACCGACAACTTTCTACATCTCATGTCTAAAAAAGGCTGCTTCTAATGCTGTAATAAAAAGCCGTTTCAAAACTGAAACCCATCACAAATAAAATAGTAGGCAATGAAAATTCAGAAAGAATACATTTTATTTGGAACCTTTTTCTACAGTTACTCAAAAATACTACTTAATGTTAATCTTTCTTTCCATAGAACATGTTAACAAAAAGGAGAACAAAATCTAGGTAATTAATGCAAGTTCTGCTGGCTTTCAACAGCCAGAATTCACAACGTACCTTAAAGATAACGAGCGAGCACACTGTTTTCCAACTATTTCAATTTTTTGATCAAACACATACTGTATTAATTTCCTATATGCATCAATTTTGTTCTCAAGGAGTTGTAAACTAATGCCCAGATGAACTAAAATCATCACATATTGTGTTCATCATATAAATTCTAGCTGAAGAATTCGCATCAATACTCGGTTAGAATTTAACCAAAGGTATCTCAAATCAAGAAGAAAACCTATTCGAAGCCTCACCATCTATGCTTTCTTTGTCCATGACCAGAATAGATGGTTATAACAATGAACCTCCCCAACACCCTTCCAAATAAATACCAATGCAAATAATTCATTTACTCTAGAACTATTTGATCTTCCTTGACAGCTCTTTAGGTCCCAGTCATTTATCAGCCTTTCAGTTCTTATAATACTACTCAGTTTCTGGTGGGCTGAAACCATTACTAGTATTATTATTATTA
>VXAK01020699.1:0-11347 GCA_013399435.1 Arenaria interpres
TTAAAGTATATTGAGAGACGACCAGCGCTAATTCTGTGGCCTAGAGCATTAAGGAAGCTAATTCTTGTGTTTGCTCATTTGTGTGTGGTGTTAATTCAAAGATTAATACAATGCTAACGTGTGGTGCTTAAAGAGCCAGGAAGGACTGTCAAAGCACACAAGTACTGCAGTACTAACACAACTAACACAAAGGTGTCGTGAACCTACTGAAGCTGTGGCATGCGTTTCTGATTGTTATACTGTCCTTCAGGCGTTCTTACTGCGTTAGCGCTTGCTACTGAGGTCCCTGCGGAGATTTAGGGTATGAGCTCTTGCATACACAGGGCGTTAAGGGGCATTTATTCTTAATTTTGTATCCGTGTGTACCTGCAAGACCTGGATAGGAATAAAACCTTTACCGGTTTCCCAGTTAGAAAACTGTTTGGTTTTAATTAGATTTCTTCTTTCTTAACTATGGTACTGTAGTCTTATCTAAAGCCATTAACTTGTTTAAGCTATTTATTTAGAAAAACAATGTAAACTGTAAACATTCGATATCACAGCTGTAAGTGAAAAATGATGGCTTACACAGTAACTGTTCCCTAGGATACTTATTGGTGTCATAAAAAAAATATTAAAATATCAGTGTGCCAGAGAACAAAGGGAATGTTGAGGCATTTGCCCTCAGTGAAGGTAGTCAGAATTATACCCTTGTTAGTGATGAGGTATGCAAGTACTGAATGTAACTGCTTTTCATTTATGAAAACAAAAACAGAGAACTCCCTAGTAAATGATAATAGAAAGTACTAATTTCATGCTGTGGGCAAGATAACTTAAGGTTAAGGATTATAGACATAAGTTGTAACTGTAAACGTGAGTGTTACTGTTCAGTAATTTACTAAATGCCCCATACAAAGAAATACCTCTGTTTTACTTCTGAGAAGTAGTAGATTTAGAGAAATTCAAATGCTGTTACAGCTTGAAAGTTGTAGTATTTCATAGCAGCTCTTTGTTAAAGCATGAAGATGAGATATGTTTGGGTCCTGGAAACAGTTTGGGTCTCATGCAATTCCTATGAAATACTTTTTCAATTTCCTGTTCAGCCTTTGTATTTAAAGTATGAATTAAGTCTTTCTGTGTTTGCGTGTTGGTTTATGAGGTTTTTTAATTAGCTACTTGTGTTAATATACAAATAAAGTGGGTAAATGTCAAAACGAATAACATAACGGTTACATTAAAGTGTGATCTATTTTGTAGCCTTAAATTGGAATGTGAGAAACTGGCAAGTGAAAAGACAGAAATGCAGAGGCACTATGTGATGGTAAGTATACTAGGTTTTTCTTTATTTCAGTAAATACCTCCAAATGCAATGTAAGCCAGCATAAGAAAATAATGTATGCTCCTTTATTTGCAGTATTATGAAATGTCGTATGGATTAAACATTGAAATGCACAAACAGGTAAGGTATTTTGTTTTCTAAACCACAAAATCTGCAGTCTGTCTAATGCATTGAAATATAGCTGTTCTGTTTATGTTTGGATGACTGTATCATGTGTCTGAATCAATAGGCTGATTTGTAGCTGTGATTAGTAAACCTTTGCCTACCTGCTGTCAAATGAGGTATAGATTATGTTGAGTGACAAGGCTTTCTTGGTGTTGGTCCTGAAGGACATTGGCAAAAGTAGGAAAGGTCTTGTGTCGGTGGTTTCAAAGATATAATTCAGTGCTTTCTGTGGTTTTCTTTTGTTGGTGGTAGAGCCTTTGATATGTAGAACTGGTCTTATGCATCTGTAGCATATGTAGCCGAAGTTGCTCAAATCCTTGCCATTTAAAGGTATGAAAAGATTAGTGACTTGGAAAGCTCTAGTTATGACTATGAGTTTGCAAGTTCCCATAAAATTCACACTTATGGCTACTATAATGGTGAATAAAGAGTATTGAACTGGAACAAGACACTAAGGACCTCGTAAGAGAAGAAAAGCTAAATGATTGCTCAGCCCAGAGGACCCTCAATTGAGTAGTCATTGTCTGCCAAATAAAGCATTAATGGCAGGGTGTAAGTATTCTGTAGATATGCTGACATTCACTTTTTCATCAAGATGCTGGTACAATAAAGTCTTTCAGAAATCGATGGCCTCTTAAAAAAAATTATCATTAGATGAAGTTGCACAGTTGGACACATTTCAAAGTGCAACAATACAATTCTTTTGTGATGTGTATGTGCTATTTCATCTAAAACTCTTGTTTCATTAAATTAAAGAGCATGGCTGACCGGCTGGGGCACAGCGAAGAAATTGATTAGTTCAGGCTTCGGATCTTCAGTATATTCAAAGACTTTCATTAAGCAAGTGAACTGCAGAGTTTAATTTTGCTTTTGTAACTCTGAACTCTTTGATTTTTGTTTTATTTTCTCCAAAAAATATTAGATAAGGTGGTATTGTAATTCTGTGATAACTTTCTGTCTGCAAGACTAAGTAGGTATCCTCTTGGTTTTTAGAGGTACACTTGTTCGAATCCAAAATGATGGTAAAATAAGAAATATTGTTGCAACTTTTTTTTTTTTTTTTAAAGTAATGCACTGACTGGATAGACAAAACAACTAGAGTAGTGTTTGGCTTGGGTCTGTACTGTAGCTGTGTTAGTCTTCCTGTCTTGTGTTTCAGAAGAATGTCAGTTTTTCTGAGGTGACTTTTCCAGGCTTTGTGATTTGGACATTTCTTTCTTTCTGCGATTAATTTTTTTCCTCTCCTAAATGACTTTTTGGCACACTGTAACCTGTGAGGAAGTCAACATCTCTAATAGGAGCCTCATTTGGTGTGAAATGGGTGTTGTTTTCAGAACGTCTTTGAAAAGAACATGTGACTTTAGTAAATGTACTAGGAATTAACTTCAGATAAAATCAATTAAACCCACAAGATTAAAGAGTGTCAGAACTGAGGTTTCCACTTTGACCTTAACATCTGTGTATTGCAAGGGTTTAATGTTCTGTATGTATGGCAACTATAATTACATACTCAGTAGGCAGTGATACTTTGGAAGCTTTTAAGATTTATGACCGAACATTATATGTATGTTGGTTCTAGCCGGGGAGAGTCTTAGTCTGTGTATGCTGTGAAGAGTAAGCTTTTAGGGCATAAATATATTTCACTGGATATCAGTCTCAGATACTATGCTTTTACACGTTAAGCAATTCTAATTTCTGATAAAAGTAGTACCTACTTGTTAAAGATTCTTGTTTTAGATGCCTGTAATGAGGATGCCAAATGGTGTTACAGTTCAGTATGTAGGTGGTCTTAGGTGTTTTTTTTTGTTTCCTGTAATCTGCCAATGACATCCTTCTGAATTTTCACCACTAACGGTAAGTTCTGAGGAGGCTTTTGGCAGATAGTAATCGTAATTCTTATTAAAACTGGTGACGTCTAACCCCAAGGGTGTAGCCAGGCTCAAATTGATGCTTTTTGCTGGCTGATCACCAACGTGGCCTAAGTGCTCATTATGTTGTAGAGAGGGCCTTTGGAGCTCTCATTACATTTGACAGGAATTCTCTCTAGGGGGAAACTGGGCATTAGCTAGACTCCTGACAGGCTGAAATTATTCCTGCTTTATGGCTTATAACCAAATGCTAGCAAGGCATCATCAGGGGACACGAAAAATTGTCATTTCTGACAACATCTTTGTTACTGAAAAATGCAGTGATGGGGAAACTTTCCACTGAACAAGCTTTAATGTTTTTAAGGCCTGCCTCCTGTGTGGATGCTGCACTTGCTCTGTGTGAAGCCCTTCAGAGTGCTTGGGCTGCTGATTGAAAAACAAAAAATTACACTGCAGCAGTGTTTCTTTATGCAGCGTCGTGCATACCTCAATGTTAAGGTAGAGTCACTTTGATGAAAGGATCGCCTGTGTGTGAAAGGGTTGATTTCTTGTATCGATGCAGTTGCATCAGCAGTTTCCTCTTCATTTGATTTGCTAATCTATTACAATTTAACTAAAACACAGTTAGTCAGGACTTGAATGTTGCTATCAACAGATTTAATTGCGGTGAACTTTCCATATGCAAACAGAGCTTTCTGCTTGAGTATGTTGCACTTGAGTCCCAAAATGGACATTGTGAGGCTTTATTCACAACTTTAGCTTTGGCGTTTTGCAGTGTTTAATTGCATAATTGTGTGCTTAAATCCAGGTTCTGCTGCAGCATTTTAACCTGCTGGCTGAAGAGTGGTCAGGAAATAATCTTTTTGGTGTATTTTTGGCTAGTTTGTGGGTTTTTTTGTGGATTTTTTTGGGGGGGGTGTGTGTCTTGTTTCTATGTGGGTTTTTTTATTATTTTTTAAAAATAATTTCAAAGGTTAGTTCTTAAGCGGATGTTGTGTGTGGATTCTCATACTGTTTTCAGAGATAATTATTTTTAAGGTGAATAGTTACTGACTAAGGCTTGCATACATGAAACAGAAAGAAGCACCTGAGGATTTGTTTAGAATAGATGCACTTGATTCAGATATCATTATTATATACATCAAGAAGACAGAACAAATAAGGATGTTTTGGGTGGTCTTAAGTTTCTCTTCTGTGTTTATACTGTCCAAGTCAGATTTTTCCCACTGTGACATCCGTTGCTGGCAAAGCAGATGCATCAACTCTTAGTGCCAAGATATAGAGTTGGATGGGTGTTAAAAATCATGCTCTACTTAAAGGGTTGCTGCCTTTGGCTATTAGGGCAGTGCCTCTTTATTTTCACCAGCTCTGTCTGTCATCTTCTGTCAAAAGCCAGAAGATAAGGCTTCCTGTGCGTTTAATGCCTAGATTGTTTAGGTGCAAGATTAGCTCTTGTTCAGTGGCAGGCAGCCAAAGGAAGAAAAATTCATCACTGCTGAAGCAACTGACAGACTATATAAACTACTACAGCATGTGGGTTTCTGCTATCCCAATGGTGACAGCTAGGTTTCCTTCTCTTTGGGTGGGTTATTGTGATCTCTGTGACCTGCCTGGAGGCAGACCTCTTATTCAGTACCTTCTCTCATGTATAAAAGTATGCAAACTCTCAAACTGCATTATGTTAATCAATTGTACAACAGTTAAATGTCTGGTTAAGCCTGGAAGGTATTGCAGAATCATTTCTATGTTCTATGGCAAAGGACGGAATCTTTTACTGATATCTCATTAGAACATCAGTCTTCAGGAGTGGGTTAAATAGAAGAGAATTAAGGAGCTTAGTTAGCTCTCTACAGCTCCTAAGTAGGATGGCTGTGCTATTGAAAGGGATTTAAAGATATTTTTTTTCTTTTTTTCCTACTTGTATTTTAATTATTGGAATGAAAAACTTCATGAATCCTTAAGGTTTTGGTAGCGTGCAGTGGGTGTTTCAGGAGCATTTTACAGTTGGCACTGCCACGTAAGACATGCAAAACCTCTCTTTGTTTAAAAGAGAAAATGGTAAGGTTGATTTGGACATAATATTTTTCGCTTAAAAAAACTGTACTTACTTTACAAATATTGGGTTTCTAAATAAGTACAGTTGTACCACCAGTGCAGCCATTTCAACCACAAGTAGAGTTGCCAGTTTGAACAGAGAGGAAAGACTAGAGTAATGATCTCAAGTTTCTTGACTTTTTAACCACATTTGAGTTCGAGACCAGCGTTATTGTTATCTGACAGATTCAGGGCACTGTGTAAAGTATATCTCCATGAAGCTTTTAGATAACCATATTGTCAGATAGCATCTATTATGTCAACTCCATATATAACTTAATCTGAAAGTATGTCACAGTGTAAACACTGTACATATGTTAAATACTGCCTGATCATCTTGCATTTTAGACTTTGTCTACCAGATTTCAGGTTCCTCACAGAACCGTGGATGGAGAGAGGGAACTTGTTCCTACCAGCTACATTGTTAAGCTTCCCTTGCATTGCTGGAACTTAGATTGCCAAATGTCTGTTGATGTACTTCATGGATTGGCTGAAGTGGACAAAAAAAACTTCCAGGTATTTTTTGGGGTAGGGAGAACAGTAAGAGGGAAGATGCCTTGTGAACGTACAGAACCACTTCTGTCACAACAGGTTCCAGGGAAAAAAGCTTAACACTTCTTTTGAATTGCCTTTCCTCCCACCCTACTACAGGACTTTGTTGCAAAGCAGTAATGTCGCATTGTGTCTCCTGTGCAAAATGCAAGATAGGATCTTCTAGGTTCGATAGTAGGTCACCATTGGCATACAGTAAAAGCCTTTAAATACAATTTGAGGTTAACTGGTGCTTATCAGAAGACAGCACGGTACTGTTATTTTAAAATGATAACAGCTTTGAGTAGAACTAATGAGGTTATCTTTCCACTTGAAATAAGATTTAGGGATATCTAATGGCAATTATGCCAAGCACTACTATTTTGAACTTGTGCATAACCCTTCTTAGTTGGACTCTGGATGTAGCTATTTGAGCAATAGTAGTTGCTCGCATAGTTCCTTTCAGAAAGGGAAAACCAACTGATGGAGAATTCCCGATTTTTCAGCATTTATTTGTCAGAACGGCTAGTTGAACAGATCAGTCCTTTTGACTGCTGGTAAGCCATGGCTTTACTTTTTTAGGGTACTTGCAAGTTGGTCCCCTCTTCAACTTGAAATTCCAACCTGTGCTTTTGGAAGTATCGAATTTCCATTGTGACAACCCTGGGCAACACTTTCTAGTGTTTGACTCACCCTCATTATGAAGAATTGTTTTCTTCACTAACTGGCCTTTGCTTCTCTGCACTGGTGACTGTTGCCTGCCTTTTGTTCTTCTACTGTGCACTTCTGAGAAGAGTCTGGTTTACTCTTCTGCATAAGCACCTCTTTGTCAGCAGTCAGATCTCTTTTCCCACTAATCCTTCTTTTCTTGAAACAAAACAAATCTAGCTTCTTCCTTGTACATTGTGTGCTCTGATTCCTTGGTCATCTGACTGGTGTCACTTTAGTGACTTGCTTCAGTTTGGCAACATTTTCATTCTTGCTAAACAAGGGGAACAATTTACTTTAATTAACCAGCTGGTTGCAGTCATACTATTGCATCCTAGTATGAGGTGTGGCCTTCATCAACACAAGGGTGTGGGCGAATGCATACTTAACTTGTCCCTCCAGACTCCAATGCCCTCTTCTGCAAAACTGCTTTCTAGTGTGTTTCTACCCTGGCTATGCTGTTATGGGAAGGAGGTTGTCCCAGGTGCAGGGCAAAAAACAACTTTTGTTTGCTTTGAACCTAGTTTCCACTATCTTATTTGATGGACCCTCAGAACAGACAAGGGGTTGATGCCTAGCTGCTGCTTCAATGCACTCAAAATTTTCAATCTCTGCATTGACTCCTTTTCAGATTGGGCAGCCCCAGTCTACACAGTTGTGTAGCTTTCTTTGCCCATCTTCCTTGCTTTTCCCTCAACCTTTTTAATTTTTAACTTAGCATATTGAAATGAGATGCAGTTCTCAGGGTGCTGGTGACCCAGAAATTTTTATTATAACATAAAAGAAAATCCAGAAAACAGAATTTTTCCCTTTAGTAAAGTTCCCAGTATTGGATTTCTCTTCTGGCTGCCACAAAATGCTGAACTGCTGGAATCGCCTTTCACACTTGAGTTCTTGCTCATGAATAATGATTGTAAGCTCAGGAGCCATCACTTTATGTTGAAGCTAGAGATGGCTACTCCCAGTGTGTGTAAATTTTTGTTTATATACAGTTGTTTTCATTGCCCACTTAGACCTCTAAGGTCTCTTTGCAGTTCTTCAGCCATTGCTTTTACTTTGAATGAAATCTCTTATGGAGAGAGCTTTCTTACTCGCTGCTTGCTATATTTTCCAGGCTGCACTGCTGAACATATTCGTAAAACAGATTGCAGTAAAGGGCCCCTGTGAAACTCCACTGGTGACCTGTTTATGGCATACTGCTGGAGATGATTGAAGAGTAGATTAAAGCTTGCTGAAATTGACTTTATTCTTAACTGAACTCTAGTTTAAATCTGACTAGGTTTAAAAATCAATTATTTTCTAAGCTTGTCTCTCTTAAAAGAAGGCCTAGGGATGCACTTTTTTTCGTACTTAAGAAACCAGCTTGCCCTGTTGCTGTGTCAAGATCCATATAAACAAATGGAAGCAATGCTGAATTCCCTCGCTTAAACACTGTAGGTTTAAGTGAAATTGGAATAGAAAAGGTTTTATCGCGTTATTTCATAGGGCAGTAGTATTATAAGTTTGTAAGTGTTGAGGATTATTTTAGTTGTTAGCAAGCCCAGTTGTTATAAAATGTACTTTCTAGAATGGGGAAAGCAGTTCAGGAAATTAATCAGTGTACTAGGTTTCACTGAACTTTTTATAATGATAATAGTATTCTGCAGCTGATGATAAATTGCACAGTGTTAAAGACTAATATCTAATTGGGGATTGGCTGAGTTGCTCTCACCTTTATGTTCTTCAGATATGTGAACAAATTACCACAGGTAATTAAATTACAAATTAAAGTTCTTTGAGAGGTGTTGGGTAGGCTTTGTGTCAGGGCTCCTTATCTGGAAATATCTTGTACTTCCCAAGTAATCTGAAGAACTAACTAGCCTTTTTGGCTATGAGATAACAAAACAGAAAACTGAGGTTAATTTGTGTTTTGGTGTAGGGTTGTTTGGGGTTTTTTAGTTTGTTTGTTTGTTTACCCCCCTCCCCCAGCAGCATGGGTGTCCTTTTTCCCTGTTCAATCTTTTTTTTTATTCCTCTTGAAGCTTTTTGATGTTTGTGTAAACAGTCGGTCAAAGCAACTTACTTGTAAGGTGACCAGTCAGTGTATTGACAAGAGCAGACACAATAGAAAACTGCATTAGGAGGCAAGCCCTTGGGATTTGCAGTAAATATATTACAGAACACAAGTGAATTGCCGATACTGCTTGTTTAGCAGTTTGCAAGGGCAATGGCAATATGGATTTTTGAATTAGAAAGGAAGGACTGTTCTTTCTCTGTGCTGGAACATCTAGTTGATAGCTGAGGATAAAATTGATTTAGAGAACAAAATGCTGCTGCCTTTATTGGTGCCATTTTAAAGGTTTCTATGGATTAGCAACGAAAACCAAAAAGATAGCTTTCAGTTTTTGAGAAGGGGAGCAAGAATGTCTATGCTTGTTTAGCTGCATCTGGACTGGGTATTATGTTTATGAGGAAATCTGCTTTTGTTAGGTCAAGAAAAGGAAAGGACATCTGAAACAGGGTGGGTTTTATGATCTGTGGAAATCTGTCTATTTATGAAATTATTTTAAAGTGTTCTAAAACCACTGAATTACTGTGGTCTCTGCTTCATAGTATGATGAGCTCAACTTTTTTAAATGTGGAAGTTCAAATTGAATCCCTGGGATGAAAACCCCACCATTTCTTGGGGAATAAAACAAAACCAATAGCGGTGTTGCCACAACAGTTTCTATTTACAACAAAGTCTTTTGTTCGGTTAAAACAAAAAAAAAAAAAAAAAAAAACAGAGAAAAAAAACAAAAANTGTGAAACATTTATTGCTGTTCTTCATGTGTGAGTTTGGGTGTAAGGTCATTCTGATTTTCTATTTTTGTAACTGGTTATAAGGTTTCCAGCTGTTATTCTGCAGACAGCTAGCTGTCTGTGGCCTCAAATTATGGATGTAAATTTCCAGTTAAGCAAACACAAAATCTTTAAGTAACAAGACCTATGGGAAGCTCTTAGGTTGCTTCTTTAAACTGAAGTATGAACAGTAGAATCACAGCACCAGAAAGTGCCTCCCTGTGTCCTAGCAGGATTGGCTATACCAATGTCATCCCTGATAGGTTGCTCGTCCTATCTGTTAGCAAAGACTTAACAGTAGTGGTGACTCACAAGCTCTCTAGGTAGCGAGTGCTTTTATGTCCTTGCTGTTGAAGTGCTGCTTCAGTTACGTCTTCAATCTTTTCTGTTGCGGCTTCAGCTCTTTACTATGCATTTTCTTCGATGGGGATAGGGAGAGCAGATCATTCACCTTCCTTCCAGCACCATTTTGCATACCTATACAGCCTAATATTCATTCTCTGAATGTTGTTGCCTGGTTGAAGTACAGTGCCCGACATGAGTGCAGTACTCCAGGGGAGGAAATGCTGTGCTGAGTAGCATAGGAGGTTTACTTAGTGTACGGCTGGCTTACAGTGATGGTAGCCTTTTTTTCAGTAACATGCTATTGACTTACGGTCTGCTGTGACCGAGAGATTCCTTCCTGGCCCATTATTTCCTTTTCCTTTATGTTCCTGTCTAGGCGTGCTATGGTCCTTTATCCCTATTTATCCCTGTCCTTCCTTTTCCTTTGTAGTCCATTTTCTATTCACTGCAAAGAGAATTCTGAAGCTATTCTCTGGCATATTCTGTCCTTCTCAGCTTGAAGCACTCTGCAAATTAAGGATTAGGGCAAATGAAGAGATCTTCATGCTTGTTAGTGGGAAATACTGAAAAATACTGGGCCTATCATGCATGCAGACCTTCTTAATTTGCAGTAGAGAAGGATGTATTCATATATGGTTTAATCATCAAACAGTTTTGTATTTGTTCCCGTGGAGTTTTGGCTATGCTGTTTGTGGTGCCCCTAAGAGTGCTATGAGTGTCAAATTCTGCCTTTCTTAACCATGATTACTTTACTTATTTGAACACTGCGTAACTCTGATGTTGTTTACTGCTGGCAAATACTTCTGAGTTGTGACTTATATCCTTGTTTCACCTAGATGTTTATGGATAAGAGGCTTTTTAATGCCCCAAACTTAAGGAATAGTAATTAAGCTGGAGCTTTGCTCCTTCATATGCTGTTTCCTGTCTGTTAGGCACTGTCCTTTCATAGTGCCCGGTTCACTTAACGTTTGCTCTTTCTGCAAGGTGTCTGCTAGCTGCTAAGTCTTCACTAATGTGCTCTTTTTACTTCATCAGGTATAGCCAATTTGAAGACATTTTACTTGGAATGCTTTGATCTGTTCATTTCCTATTTAAGCTGCAGTGTTGATCTTATATAACTAGTAATTTATATTAATTATGTGATTTGGTAGTGGGTTTTGTATAATTAAGACAGGTGGAAAAAAGTACAGACTTTTTGGCCTTCTGAATGTCCCTTGACCATATCTTTCCTTTTCAAACTGAGGGAATCAAACAATTTTAATTTTTTTTTTTTTCACCAACTATTCTAACCTGTAGAGGACTAGCTCTTCTTTAGCTGTTGCTTACTACTGGCACATGGTTACAAAAATACATGTTTGTGCTTCATGTGTTCATACTGCCTCATCTGACCTAGTTTCCACTTCTTGTTTGTATGTAGTCAGGTAAGAATTTGGGATTTAGTCTCTCAGCACAATTCCATCACTCCACCTTTTCCTCTGTTCCTTATTCTGTTCTCAGG
>VXAK01020700.1:0-33819 GCA_013399435.1 Arenaria interpres
TTATTAATTTTATTTATTTTTTTATATATTGAAAAATTCTGTTAAGAAAACAGCTCATGTTTAACGAACTATTTAGCATGACACAGCAAATTCCTTATGGAGCAGAACTTGAACTCATTTTCTCCCAATTAAAGTAACTATCATCTTCATTCTTGCCCATCATCTTGTTTCTTGGTTCCTGCTCCAATAAAATGTATAACCAAAATCCTCAGACTCTTGAGAAAGGTTTCTAAGGTTTGATGCTGTCTGTTTTGCTACTGAAATTATACTCATCAAATGCTGCCTGGCCACCCCCACTGCAACAGAAGACAAAGTCAGGTCCAACCATTAAAAAAGACAAAGTAGAATTTTCAGACATGAAAAAAAGAAAATTTACCTGGGTCCTCTATAGACAAGTTCTTCGTTAACCATTGAACAATGTCTGAACCTAGGAACAAAAGAACAGCCATTTTTAGATTAGTAAGTTTTCTCTTCCTATTCTTCAGTTCCCTAGGCCAATTAATATTGTTCTACCATGCAAAAAAGATGTACATGCTTTGCTCATTTTGTCTAGAAAAAACTAGACCAGTCTATTTTTCATTTGTTTTCTTTCAGCAAAGAAAGATACCAGTCACTTCTTTCTTTAAGCTACGACTCGTAAAATCTAATAGAAGTGCATTAAGGCTATGATAATAACCTGCATTTCAAAAATTACATTACTGCAAAATTTA
Organism: Arenaria interpres; assembly: GCA_013399435.1. NCBI lineage: Eukaryota > Metazoa > Chordata > Aves > Charadriiformes > Scolopacidae > Arenaria > Arenaria interpres. The sequence goes on from VXAK01020700.1 coordinate 711, forward strand.
CACAGAAAAACAAACACTTTATTACGTTAATACTGTTTTCCCCACCTTCCAAATTAGTTTACAAGTGAAACCTAGAAAATGTAAATGCAACACACATTGTGATTATGCAATATATGGAGTAGATGCTGCTGGCCATGCTGGAGGCTTAAAAACCTTCTTGGGACTAATACATGGCATTATGAGCTCCTCTTAGGAGCTGCAGTTTGTGTTCAACTTTGCCTTCACATTTTATTATGTTTAACTATCACTTCTGCTGTAGTGACTTTTAACCCATTCCGCTGGCTACCAGTAAAAGCATATTCAGTTACCTAAACGTGGCCTACCGATGTTTCAAACTCCATCTCATAGCTGAGCTCTTGAGAGAATTCATTTTCCCCCCCGTGCAAAAGCACTTTCCTTACCACTCCAGTCTCTCTTCTTCTTCTGTATCCCTTCATTCACTGCATATCCATTTCTTTCTATTTAATTTTCTGTCCTTATTTTAAGGTCCCATTTATTACTCATCTCTTAATACCTTTGATACCAGATTCCCTGCTGTCTTTCGCACTGAGCATCCTTCCAACCCCACCTCCTAATTCCTATCACACTTTGCACTCGATGTGCCACGTCACAAGCTGAAGTCAGTCTTGTTTTTCAGAATGAAAGCTACAGCTGAACTTCAACCACTGTGAGCATGAATTACAAAATAAATTCTGAAGTAGTTTTGCAGACAAAAAGACAAAAACAATAATGATCTAAGCAACTTTAAATAACCAAATTGTGTTAATGGGAAAATATACTGAAACACTAAGGTGAGGTTATGTGCATGTTCTGCATGTTTCACGACAGCTGCATCATGCCTCCAGTTCAGACAAGCAATGTAACAGACATCGCACATAATACCTCCTTATAGAAACAATATTTAAGTTGATCATCTATTTCTCAGCAGACATAATAATTCTTTTATAAATTTAAATTTAAAAATATAATAAAAATCTTCACAATCTACACAAAAATAAAACTAAACTAAACAATAAAATCTCATCAATGGACAATAATACATAACATTAGAATGTGGAGAATATTTCCCCTGTCACTCCCTAGATGCAGATTTCTTCCTGTACTTCCCATAGTGCATCATTTTCTTTGGTCTTCTTAAAGTAATGAATAAGATATTTTAAAAAAGTTTTTCAGAGAAGAAAGAAAATTTATTTCTCCTTACTTTCTTAATTTTAAAGAATATAATTTTTTAACTTTTATTTTATTACACTTAGTGAATAGCTTTATCATGTATTTAACTAAGCCTAGTTGATTATATTCTAGCTCTTCATGCATGTATGCCTTAGTAAATTGATTACATGCAATGAAAAGTGTGGAGATTTTACAACCATGTCCAGAGCAGAGATTTTCACTACTATGTTACGTGTCTAAATTTTAATAGATATCAAACTGCAGTGGCACCATTTCTCATAGCATTTACACAGGATTACTCCTTAAATTAGGCCAATTTACTTTTGCTGTTGGATGTGTGCAAAATGTTTCAGACAGATGTAACCTACCTCAAAATATTCTATTTTTATGCAAGTTTATAAATACAAATTTTGTCCTTTATTTATACATATGAACTTAATGAGGGTGAGACTGAAGAAAGAAGTTTAGCGTAGTGTAAGATGAAACTTCACAGACTTCAATGACACAGTTCCAAGCCTAGCTATATTTTTATGTCAGCTGACTAAAGAAGTTAGTCAGCCCTAAATATTTTCCTAAATCCTCAAAGGTCAGAGACAAAAAGTAATTAGAAAAACAACATGACATTTTTGAATACTGATTCTTAGCTTCCTTCAAATCCCTCAGGTACCATACGGGAAGACATTTTCTATTATTTTTTCTCACCCTCAAATACTTCTTATCTCTTTACCTCTTTTGGAAACTTCCCTACAGAGACACACCATATTCCTCTGTCCTCAGCTCCTGGCATCACATTTGCATACATGGTCTACACATCAGAAATTTCACCTCCATATGTCACGCTGTCTTCTGGCTTATAAATAATAGCAGGAAATGCGATTTCTTGACAATTGCACCATCTGATTCTGAAAGATCATTACTGCTCTATTCACATTTTATACTGATGCCATTCCTCTGGTATCCGAAAGCCTGAACAGCGTTTTAAGCCAGCTATCACATTCGAACATGCCGATGATTTCAGCTGCACGACTTCAGTGACAAAAGCACAGATGAATAAATATTAACATGAACACTCTCCTTTTAGTGTGAAGGCTACTCAAGTAAAGCGAAGTTGCAAGTAATTTGCCATATCACAAGTGAGAAATTTATCAGTTCATATGCCTTTGGGAGATCTTGTGGCCAGCTCTAGTCCTAAAAAGAATAATAAAGGTATTATCTTGAATAGCTTGTTGTGTGTTTCTTTTAGCTGCTACTTTTAATGTCTAATAAACAAAATTATTTCATTCAATCATTCCCGTGCCCTTTTCTAAGGTTTATTACTTATGCAAATGTATTTCTAAAAGCAAAACCATTACTATAATTTCTTATCTCAGGAAAAGAACAAGGCAGTAAAACAGGTGAATGCTGTACAGGAAAACCGTATTTCCTTTTAGTCTTAGCTTTGAAAATCCGGTGAACAGTAAATTCATGTCATTTTTCATACACCACACTTCACATCTACAGGAATCATGATCCAAGAATTAGGATGCAAAGGCTTCAGACTTCATTATTTATAAACAAGAACTAATACTTAGCTCTTATTTAGCTCTTATCCTAATATTTAGGATAAAACATCTTTAATCTTCAATCCTGAATCTGCCTTATAGCCAGGAATCTATCACAAACACAAGCTGATCAGACAATATAAATTCTGTGGAAGCCACTACCTTGATATTGGACTCTCCTGAAAAGGAAAACTTCAGCAATCCAAAATAGAAAAGGTTTGCCATGTCACACAGATACTCAGTTTTTGTATACTGTTTAATGTGCCATTCACTGCTAACGTATGATATCAAAACCTCCAATAATAACATTTTCAGAGTGGATTCTCAAGCTAACTTCTCCAAGTCTTCCCGCCTTACTTCCAGAAGACAGCTAAAAGTCAAGTTGACTGTTAGATCTGTAAGGTATAGAAGACTGAAGTTAAATTGGGAACTGAATTTTGAAATCCCCGAAGAACCCTCAATTGTCATGCCAATTCCTATAACAAATAAAACTGAACAAGGCAAAGCGATCATTTGTAACAATAAAGGTAGTGCAAGCAGAAAACATTAAAAAAATGTTTTTAGATGCAGAGCCATAGAGCCAACAATGAGATTGCTTAAATGCCAACAACTATCCAGATAGAGGCAATAAAATTCACAAGACTTACTCAAGCCCAAAAATATTAAAGACTTTAAACTTTTTAAAGAAACAGGCAAAAATATGTCTACGTTCATACACAGAAAAGACTCAAGCATGTACTTTGTAAGATGTACTTGCTGAAAACTCAACAAGTGATCAATTTTAAAAGAAATGGTCCAAAAATAACAGTTGCTGAAGCTGTCATAGCATCTTAAGAAAATATTTTGGAGGAAAGTGTGCTCTCTGAACTCTGCAATGCTCATTTCCAAGTGAAAGTCATAAATGCCAGAGCAATACTAATGTTAGCTCTTAAGAACAAACCCCTTATTTTAAACAAGTCTTTACAGAGTACATTTCAAAAAGGTGTTGATTCTGATCTCTAAAAAATTTCACAGGAATTATAGTTCCGTTTTTTGCTATGCATAGATGCAATGAGCCATGTAAGCCTTGATCTGACAACAAAAAGGTATGATAGCAATTCTGCAAAACATAAGTGCAAAATTCCAATTGCTTTATCTTTTTTTAAAAATTCAAAAACATATTTAGCTGAAGAAAACTCAAGTTGCAAGAAAGTATATTTTATTAATCAGAATCACAAACTGTGAGACCACTGAGAAACTTAAAGATTTCTTATTTCATACAGAGACAGGTTGAACCTTGCAAAAACCCCACGCTTTTACTGCTAATATCTTGGTTTACTAACTAAAACCTATTCTTTTTATACTTGTAGACCTGAGAGTATTTACAGATGATGAAGACAGGCAGGGACACAGGAAGCTCCCCTGTGTTACTGATACCAAGAGAGAGGGTTTTGCTGTTGACAATCCAGCAAGTGCTTACTCATCAAAAGTCATTAAGAATTTTGCCATCTGAACTCTCAATAGTGATATAACCATAATGATGTTTGTCCTGTGCTGTGAAAGCTGGGCCTGTTGGGTAGGGGCTTGTTTGCAGAAAGGGGGCTCCCTCGTGGCAGCCCCTTTGTCAGCTGGGTCACTTTAAGGGCTGCACCACCACATGGTCTCGAGAACCTGCAGGATTCTGTGCAGAACAACTCACAGTAGGGAAAACTTAATAAATATCACACTACAAAGGGCTGGTTTCTAAATTTAAGATGAGACTGTTACTAAATTAGCAAGGGAATAGCACTGAATTTCCATTGTTTCCTTTTTCTTTTCATTGGGAGAGGTAGGAGATGTTTTATTTTGACTTCTGTCTTCAACATTGTTGCTTTGTCACACTACTTCAGTGATGCATCAGGAAATTAAGTTTTCTTACTGATATACACACTTCAAGATCATTGGTCATAAGTGTCTGAAAGAAATATCATGTGCAGTTTCATTTCTCATCACGATTCAGACACTGGAAACACAGAGACTGGATCAGATGAGCAGGGAAAGGCCAGTGGCTTATCAGGCTCTCAGCACTAGCTGTTTTCTCACAAAAATTGCTCTCTAACAGAGAATTAGGACTCTGTCAGAAAGGGCCTTCACTGGTGAAGGGAAAAGATGATCTGCATTCTCCCTTAAGTTTAAACAGTCACAAACCATAGCATGCATTGTTAATCTGTTATATCAGCATGGATATTTTGCAATTTCTTTTCTTTAAGAAGCATGGTTCATGTATAAATTCTGCATGCATACATCTGAAAGAAATCACGTACCACATATTTCAGGGCAGAAGGAAGAAAACCTATGACTATACTATCTTTTCATAAACTTATGGAAAACCAACTTTGAATCACACTGGGTTATTCATCTTATTTTTCCCTTTGTCTATCACAGCTGAGCAAAGAGAAGGTTGGCATCAGACACCTGATAGTGTTGTGCACAGAAAGGTGGAAGTTAGAAGGGTGTGGGGGCTCCTCTCTGAGGCTGAGGTTGCAGTAGTGCTTAAAGGAACAAGGGGTTATTTCCCCATAAGTTATGTCTCTAGTTCAGTACTAAACCATATTTGATTTCAGTCCAACAGAAAATGTATTCAGAGGTGCTTTGATTGTCCATCTCTTAGTTTCAAAAGTAAATGTTTAGATGGTGAAAAGGGGAGACAAGGGACATGACACAGAGAAGCTGAGTAACTGAATTTGGATGTATTTCATTTCAATTTAAATACTCTCCACCTTGTATTCTCATTTAACAGCTTTCTCTTTCTTTTCTCTTTTTTGATTAATGGAAGGTAAATTTATAGACCTAATCTGATATAATTGTTTACCATGACTGGCAAGGGAGCTGAAACTGTGAAAATTTGAATACACTGTTGATTGCATTTACATATTTAACCTGCTGACCTTTACTAGTTAAATGGGTTGGCTTCTAAAAGAAAGACATCATTGATCAAAGTGTAATTTGATTAAGGAAATTTACCTCTCAACTATCACATGCTATTTCTGCCACTTGCTTTTAAAATTATTGATGAAAACAAATGCATACACTTGCTCTTTTGACTTAAACCGCTTGCAGGTTTAAAAATCTCACCTGAGTAATACTAACTGTACAGAGAATATGAAATAATTTAATGAAACTAGTTATTAAATGACTAGTTATTAAGACTAGAAACACAAAAGATATTACAGCTTTCTAGTTTTAAAACAATATAATAAGCTGTAATAATTACTCTTTTTTCAGTTAAGATGGACACAGGAATTTGCAGAAATAAAAACTTGAAATTAATTATCCCACTGCTTTCGAACTCGACCCTCTCATTCTATGCTGTAAGCCTTCTGCAAAAATACTCAGGCCTAGAAGAGCAGAAAGGATCCATGCTTCTGGCTAGCATAAGCTCATGAAAAACAATGTGTCGCTTTAAATTGTTAAATTATGGAATCTCTGCTTCTGAGAGAAAAAATCATCCACTTTCACATTGCGAAAAAGCTAATACAGGATATGAAAAATGTCTCCCAGCTTCCATACCTACATGAAATCACCCAATAGTGCTGAACAACAAATTCCAGTAACATAAATTCTGCAGTCAGACCCTGTCTCATAACCAAGCTTCAGAACAGAAATCCAGTTCAATAAACACTAAAAGGGTAATTAATCATGGCTGCATATCTGTGCCCACTCTTTATTCTAACAGTGCCAATTCACATAGGCCCTTGTCTTCTCCAGCAAAGGAACTGCTGTTTCATTCCAGCAACATTTATCTCTAAAGCTTCTCAAAAGACATGTTCTGCTTGGATCTCTTCAACAGCCACAAGTGACTGTTTTACAGATGATACTAGCTGTGCATAATTGGCGATATATCAGTAACCACAAATGGGACCCCTGTAAACCCAAGGCTGTTATAATAAGCTCTAGAGTTTAGCATCTTGCTGAAGAACTTTGCTTCATGCTAAACATTTGCCAGACATGAGTGATACTCTTTAGAAAAACTAGGTGGTATGAAAACCCAGCACAGCCTTTTTATTGTAAGGGAATTTTTATGCTCTTATTCAAAATCACGTTAAGCTATGTGATCTTGTTTGACTGTAAAAAAATATCAGTGTTCAGGTGACACAGATAAAGAAAAGACTATTTTGTATATTTCCCTGGCAACAAAATCTTACTTCTCCTATGTAAAAAGTATTTGTGGGGAAAAAAGCAGACAAACGAGGAAATATACGTAGAATTCTGAAGACCATAAAGTCTGTCATTTATAAGAAATCTTCGTTTCCAAGTACAAAAAAAAAAAATCCACTTCATTGTTAAACACTGTATGCATACTCCAAGCAAAACTTTTAAAGTCTGAGATGAGCAAGGAGCCCAGCAGGCTCTACTGCCTGCTGATTACATTCTCTAAAGCATGAGGCCATTTAGTCTCCAAATTTCTGCTCAGACACAAGCGTTTTCAGGCATCTGAACCTGAGTGTCTCCACCTCAGTCTTTAGGCATCCTGGACTGGGTCCCTTTTAATTCCTTTTCCTGGAGCTGCAATGCTTTTGTGTTAAATAGTTTTAGAGGTAAAAGGAGAAAATAAATTATTTGCTACCCTGTAGGATACCCATGTGGGGAGTTGAGCACCTGGAGTCCCCTCCCTACTACAGTGAAGGCTGGTTTATGGAAAGTAGAACAGCATTGGCAAGTGCATCCTGGTGCAGCACACAGCAGTGTATGAATGCAAGAGCAGGCTCCCTTAAGAAAAGCCAAGAAGAAAATGGATACATGACTCCTATCCCAAGTTTGTCCTCCAGTTCCTGAAATAAAAGGGCAACAATACCATCACTGTTGTCTAACTATCTTGAACTCTCACTCTGAAAATTCATCTAAGATTACTTCAGGAAAACTGAAAACACATTTTTGAGGGACAAATTTCCTAATTACCATAAATAGTTTATCTGGATTTTTTTTTTAAGTCTACTAGATGTTTCACTGTATCTTGCTGAAAACTTGGTATAGAAAACAGTATCTTGATAAGCACAACTTTTTTTGAGTTCACTGCTGAGAAAACGCCACAAAATTTCACTAATTACCTCCTAAGTCTTCTTTGTTAATGAGCAAGCTAGTTTCAAATTAACAGAAGAACAATTTATTGTTAGTGTAATTATGGAGGGCTCCTCAGGGGAAAGCATCGCCAAGGCACAGGGTATTTTTCCTTCATCCTATGTATTTGTATGCAATTAATGAAATGGAGCTTTTTTCAGTAATTCAGCAGTGGCTGAAATTTCTAATTGAAGGCATTTCCTAAGTCATTTGAATGGCTTTCTTCCTCTGGAGAAGTAAAACTAATAAGCTTATGCTTGGAGTATACTGAGACCACAGTCTAAGTATTCAGGGGGAACATGGACATGTGAGACCCCAGAGTTTAAGGCCTGCCAAGCAGAATGGTGTCAGGGTAGAGCCAGAGGGGAACAGACAGTATTATTTCATGCAGTGTTTGTAGATAGGAGCAACCACTGTAAATATTTTTATAGCCCTTCTTAATTATAGGGGGTGTCCATGCATAAATTTTAAAGTCATCTAATTTTGTGATTTGCATAAATCTCAATTACCTTAGTTTATACCTGCTTAAAATACAAAACCAGATTAATTAATTTGGAATTTTTTTAAGATGCATACAAATGCACATTGTATCTAGCTGGAGGTACTACTTACAGTGTTTCTGCAGATTTCACAATTACCATGTCTTGAAAAGAAAGCCAAGCTAGAAAGACATATTCATCAAAGTAGCAGTGGCACTATCCAAAGAAACCGTATTAACTTTCCGTGGCATTGTCATCAAATACTGCATTTTCTGCCCTCCTAGATTTTACAAATTTGCATATTAATATTAGTCAAATGTGTTCTTTCTCTCATACATGCATCAATAAGTGTCTGCAAGTTGCACTTTGATAATCTTTGCAACACAGTAAACGCTGCCTGAGATTACCTCTGCAACAACTAGTTTTACATTATTTTTTTACATCAGCAGTTTGAAAATATTATGTAAAAACACAGCTTCCAATTTCAACAAAAAGGCTTTGTGAAAGTCTTCACTATGTTATTGCTTCAAGCAATTTTGTACATTTTTTTTCATATTTCCACTTCAATTTCTCCAAGAAATATGATATTTTCCTTCTGAAATGGTTCTTCTAATTCTTGCCATGCTGCCCCCCAAAGACACCCACACACAGATGGCAAAGGAAGGAAGTGAAGCAGCAATGTAATTTTTGGTAGGCACTTCACATTCATGGAGGATTTTCACAGGGGAAAATCCTGAAGTACTAATTCAGGGGTAATGGGCATTCACATATAAATGATGTATGATTTGACTTGTGATTTTGACTCCAGGAAGAAAGTCAGTGGAGACACAGTGACTTATAGTTTTGACATTTGCCCAGCAACAATGTCAACGTGCTTCCTTCCTCACAAAACATTCCTACACAATAATAGTTAATTTATACAGCTGGTTTGAAAATGGGTTTTTCCACTGTTGCTATTTCAAAACACATCTTCAGTGACTCATGCTCTTACTGTGCTCTATGCTTAAGACTCTGAAAACTGATGTCCAAAAAAACCCTTTTGATCAACACAGATTTCTTGAATAACCCAAGCTATTTAATTTAGTTATTTTGGCTAAAATACATCCTTCAGAAAGATTTAGTGATGCTAAATACAACAGCATAATGTCATGCTCTGCAGAAACTACTGATAAAAGTCACAGGATTGGATATGAAGAACCCAGAAGTACCTCAAGAATTTGTTCATAAGCCAGCCGCTCTCTCAGCTACAGAAACATCTCTAACAGCAAACCTCATCTCAATAAAACAGATTCTACAACATGGCAGATGCACAAAATACTTACCTTCAGAGAGTATCCCCACACTGTATCCAGTGTGGGGATACAGGCTACAACAGAAAGCCTCAAAACACAAATTTCATGACAAAATGCCATGAAATTGCAGAATACTCATCCGGGTTTTTTAGTGCTTTTATTTTTTAACACAGGTCCTACTGTTCCACAGCCTCCAGCACAGACCAGCTATTTTTCAGCTAATAACAATAAATACAAAATATAAGATACAAGAAAGTTTGCTGAAGCTGAGTAGAAACTTTCATCCTTAATTCTAATATTCAAGTGTTACACCAGAAATGTCATTGACTATGATCAGAACTTTGCTCAAGGCTTCTTTTTTTCTATTTGAAATATGAAATATTTTAATATTCAATAGACCACAGAAAGTTCAAATGAATTTCTATTTTTGATTAAACTGTGCTGGATGTTTTTGTGCTATTTCCTCCAGATCCATGATTATTTTAATACTGTATGTCTCAGAGTTTACACTTCAAAGATCTGCTGCAGGGCTACATTTTCAAAAAGGAAAGGAAATGAAGTTATTCAAATTGTAAGTACCTATACTTTAGAGCTTTAGTCTGACTGAATATCTAATCCCATTCAGTTTCTACCAAAATATGGGATTGTTTCAAGACTTTATTGTGCTCAACTGCTTGGCATAATAAAAATAATTTACATCATACGGCATAGAATGATCTCTGTTAGAAATAAAACTGATCTTTGCTCCAACTTGATACTTCCACCAAATTCAGCACATTTTTCATTTGCAGTCTTTCATCAGTATTCAGAGGTTATGAATTAATTTATTCTAAATGTCAATAATTGTGCTGCATGACTGTCTGAAGCAGATATGACTGGGTCTGTTCTCAAAGGGTCTGTTCTTTACACCCCAAGTACTTTGTCGCAATAAAGGTAAAATCTATTAGCTCCTGAGGATAATTCCCAAAAGTACATTGAAATGTAGGTTGTACTTACAGTTGAAATTCTCTAACATGATTTATCCATCCATGAAGGTTTTTGAAAAAATTTAAATAGATTTGAACTACCATTTTAATATGCAACCAACAGCTCTTAGGTTTAAAATAAATCATGCCATCCATAATAAGTACTGTATTTCTGTATAAAATTGAATTACAGTATATGCTTATATATGTGAGTATATATACCACACATTGTGTAAATTATGCTCCCACCAATCACAAAAACCTTCACAAACCAAGAAGTAAAACTTCGAGAAAATAAATCCCTCTATATTTTAGTTTACCAAGTTCATTCCTTTGCTGCATTCTTTCCCCAGGGACACTCACATGAGCATTTGTGAGATATTAATTGCAGTCATGTAGCTAGTATTTACCTTTTTGTCTATGATATTTTTATAGGAATTCAAAAGCAGAATTTCATTTTTTTACAAGTTGGCACCATATTAACCAAATACATCTTAGAAGCTAAATATTTTGCTTTCCATTAGTATCAGCTTCTGGCAATGACCACAGAGCCATCACTAATTTCTCCATTTAAGGAATGATTCTTGAAGCCTGGAAAAGTAATGACCTCCGCAAGAACCTCCTGTCTTCTCCCATCCCTACCCTCACATTCATTATGTACAGAGCTGCCACTTGGTACAAGAATCCACTGGTTCATGGGAATTACTTGGAAGTTTATGTAAGAAAGCATTTTCAGCCATCCATTATCAGGTAGAAGAATAACAACAAAGACGATATTCTGAACAATTTTGGACCTCTAGCCTATGATGCAACCTTTGGTAGATCACAGGGCTAGTATTTATCTCTATAGTAAAGATCACAGTTCCTCATACTGTGCTGTGGGGAACTTTGGGGGGCTAGAGAAGAGAGAAGCATTTTGAAAAGATCAACCTGTAGATATCAGTGTAATAAATAATACTACATGTCCTGGAGTCTGGATTCTATTCCTCATGTTATTTTACTGTACATTTCAATCTTTTATTTCATTTGGATGAAACAGCTGAAGAACGGAAGGCATCTTACTGTGAACACAGGATGGGTCCTTTGTAAATTAAACTCACGAGTACAGAAGCTCTTTGTGAGGATGAGGCTCTAGCTTTTCTTTTTTTCCTTTTTCACAAGATGTAGAGAAAAATTAAGTTAATACTGTTGCCTAGGAGCATGCAGTAATGTGCATACTACTTTTAGCACCTGTTGTGTCTTTGCTGTTTACACTGTCAGAATAAGAATAAATAGAAAAAAAACACTTGGTAAGGGAACATGTATACAGAACCATTCACATACCGATCCAAACCAGTTCTGCCCTTCTTCTTCCCAGCCTCTGTACAGAATTTATTTGTATTTTGGCTTCTACCTGTAATATTTTAAGACCTATGTATTTTATGTAAAATTGGTGATGGCACCATTTCTTCCTTAACCATCATGACTCAGGAATAGATTCTATACCCTCCATTTGGAAAATAAAGGCAGGATCAGTAAATAAATATAAAGCAAACAGGTATCCAGTACCAGGAATGCTCTTTACTAGTGGAAGGTGTAAGCAGGCACAACTCCTGTGTCAAGGCCCTGGAGAGAATAAAGATTTTGTCAGTCAGCTAAAGAGTTGTGTTCTCTAAATGCAATACAGTCCCAAGGTTGGGCAAGCAGAGGTGTGGGAAATGCATGTTCTTCTTGAATCTTCTTACATCCTGAAAAGGGCTAAAATGAACTGATTAATGGATTTTAAAATAAAGCTAGCAGTCCTCTACTGCAACAGGAAATAAAAGACAACAAAACCCCCAAATTTAAATATTTAAAGTATTTTCCATGAAATACTTATACCCTGTTGAATCTGGCAACAGGTTTTAATACAATTCTCCTGGTAACCTACTGACAGATAGGAAACTGACTGAGAGCAGCAAAGGGTGGACTAGCAAGCAGCCTGCTGATGGCAGAAGGCAGATCACTTCCCATGGCTTGATAGCCTGGGAATGGAGGCACTCTCCTCTCTAAAACACGGAGGAAAGACAGTAGTGGTAATATAACTGGTAAGAGATTTTTCTTGACACAAAAGAGGACAGATATAGGTCATCTAGCAGGGAAGACTTAAGTAGATTATCCCCTTCCAATTTCTGCTTCACTTTGCATGAGGCAGGTCTATACTCAGAAACTAAGTATGTACTAGGCTGTTTTAGTCCTTTCTGTTATGCTAATTCTATTTGATCCTGCATAGAAATGAGCTTCCGTCAAATACCAATAGACAAGTAAATGCCTGCCATTTGTTTTCAACACATAATGTCCAACGGACGGGAATACAGGCTCCTGCTTACACATAACTTCTTTTGTTTCCTCATACCTGCCACGTTGCTGCATTTAGGGCTGCCAAACCAGCATTGCTGATGCCTTCCATGCGCCCAGCCGAGCACACTGCTGTGGGTGGCATGGCATTCACAGCAACAATTTTCCTTGCTGTATAGCACCGGGAAACATGGCAGTTTAACGTTCAGTGTTTCTTCCATACACTTGCAGGAGAGCAGTATCTCGGGGAAGAAGGATCTTTTTTGCTAGCTACATTAACACCTAGTAAAACATGCAGCTCAAACAAGAGATGACCAGTAGCTTGTCATACAGCACACAAACACAGCAGCAATTCAAACCAGCCAGGAAGAGTCAGAAGACTGCTTATCTCATCTCAAGTTCAGTAGCTCTTGTCTTTTATTGACTTTGCAAAGAGTATGTCTCTGATCATTGCTATTTCTGGAACAGAGACATAAGTAATTGTTGACAGAATAGATGTATATGCTACTGATTTTTTTTTTTTATAGCAAGTGATTGTTTATTAATCTAGATCAGTATATAAGAAAGATCTATAGATTCAACTTTGAAATTTTGCTTTCCAAATTTCTTAGTAATAATAATGAGGTTCCCCTCCCAAGTTATGATTCCAGAAAAGACTGTCTCTGAAGGAAAGAAAGCAGCAAGATTCTACTACTGTCAATACACCTTTACATTTCAGTAATTTTTCCTTATCACTTGTTTAAAATCACCAGTTAGCTTGCCTTATGAGAGATGTACTTGCTAGTTAGTGTTTTATTCTTTTTAGCAAGTGAGCTAACAAAGATAAGACAACTTCTTTATCAAACTAGAACATATGCATACTGAGAAAATAGAGGAAAAATACAGCTCTGAGCACAGGTTCTTAAGATGAAGCTCACAAAAGTAACTCTTGCTACATATAAGTAAATACATACACGTAATCCTTTAGTGCTGCCTAAACTTCTTGCACTCTAATATTAGTAAAGATGATGATCACCAAGCCAAGTGTATCGGGGAAGGCGGAAGATCTGGCAGAGGCAGAAGCTACTCCACAGTTCAGTGTTGCCATCATTCAGTAAATTTAGTATGGAAGCATCTCATACTAATTGCTACTCAAACGCATTGGAACAGTGAGTCCCTCTGCTAAGGACTCTAAATTCAGCATTTCTGATGTGACAATTTAACTGGATAATGAAGATTCTCTGTGTTGATCGTATTCTGTGTTCGTTCAATATATCCTCTGAGCTTCCCCAGCCAAAAGTGCATCCTCAAAAGGATGCTTCACAAATCACAACAGAACTTGTGAGACACCAGAATTTCTACCCTGCAGCAAATTCTGAGGCTCTCAAACTTCATTTTGTTGTGAAGTGGAACCCCAATGCGAAACATCAAACCTGTGCACAAAGTGAAAAATTCCAAAATATTTTCCTTTAATGCTATCAAAATGTTTAATTCAACAGGGGCAAAGCCTTTTTTTAGTATAAAACAAACACTATGTTTCATCTTCATCTTTCTGACTCACAAGACAGCTTCTAACAGAAGTATAATAATAAAACAATAAAACCAAAATGCAGTATTTTGGTACTTCCAGATAACAACGTCAAAAAAATTCTCATGAAACAGTGAAAACATTTCCCAGCAGAAAACTGATTTGCCACGTAAAGCGTCAGAAAGGCTCTTAATGGATAATTCTTCTAAATTAAGCAGATGTAGAAGGCTTGAACAGAACTAAGATGGATGTGCTTCATTATGCTATGACGGTTTCATCGCTCTGACAAGATCAGAGGACAGTGCTGTAGGATCTACTACACTGAGCACTCAGAGAAAGTCAATTGATAGTTTTAGACACAAGAGATGAAATAAAAAGAGTAAAAAGGGCAATCTCATCTGCCTTTTTCTCTTAAGGAGTTACCTTGTCAATGATTAACTCTATTAGAATGAATCAAAATTTTTATTTCACCGTATATCTTTAATAACATGCTGCTTCCATTTTAACCTAAATTAAATTCAAAGATATTCTTATCGTGCAATATAAACACTACAACTATAGCACTGTTAGCTCTGCTTAGCTCATATCATGCCTTTCTATTGATGATGAGTCATCTCTCCTCCTACCATGTAGTAAAGAAAACGGATGAGCCTTAAAAAGCTAACACTTTTTGCAATTTTATATAACAAATACCATTTGGAAAATGTATCTGTAAAATCACAGTACCTGCAACTTCTACATCAGTTTCCAGACAGCGAGTTATATACAGTGGGGATGAAAACATTTGGGAACTCTCTAGAAATTATTTTCTAAATTATGTTCTCTTTGAAAGTAAGACTGAACTTAGTATTTTGGCAATTTTGACTCACGTCATTTTAAGTTTTAATTTCAGGTATATTTTTCGTTCTGGAGCTATGCTTAAAAGCAATTTCTATTTATTGACTGTGAAATCAAAGGGAATATTATAAAAACATTCTCTGCCTTAGTTGCAACGGGAAAATCCAAAGTAACTCCACACTATAGACACTAAAAATGCTTCAAATGTTTCAAATCAACACAGTTTTAGGAAGTGGTTAACCAAAATACTGAAATACGTTTCAAATTCTTCTCAACTATGACATATGCTGAGACTTAGAGCAAATAAATTGCAATTCAAAGTTACTTAAGAAACTTAAACTTTATTTTTTTATTCTAAGATCAGTATGCATGCAAAACCGTACTGAAACCATAACCATCTTACTTCAAACATAAAAAGAACTTCACTATATAGTACTGTATATTTTTGTCCTCAATTGCACCTTTGCTACCCCTGACAGGTGAAATGGTTACACAAAATCAGGGCTCCAGCTCTTCATATTGTTCAGGAAGATGTCCTGAAAGTCCTTCAAGCAGCTTCCTGTGCTATGCGAGCTGAAGCAGCCATGCTCTAAAATGGGCATCATCACAACTTGCACTATTTATAAAGAAGCAGCATTCAGGCTACTTTGATATGAAACACATTCGCTTCATCAGAGGCATTAGAAATGTGATGATATTCCCTCCCTTCATCAAAAAGCCTCCTTCGTTTGAGGTACCTTCACAAGACACCTTCACAAGGAAACCCAGACAAGTGTTTGTAACTGAAGTCATGCACATGAAAACCAAGAGAACTATCTAGCAGCCGTGCTCTCTCCTTGGTGCACACAGGGAAGCTGAGAGGGGACAGGTCTCTGGGGCTTCTGACAGGGAATGTCTTATATGCCAGCTAGGTGACCACACTGAAAACAAGGCAAAAAGAAAAAGGAGTGGGTATGTACAAAGAAGTAGGACAACAGGTTACTGAAAGATGTGCTTGTGTGTACTGAAGGACCTGTTGTTGTCTTGGTTTTGACTGATGCAGTCACCTACCCCAAGCCTGGTTACCTATATTTGGCACAAGGGATACGATTTGTCAGAATAATGATCACAGATCAAAAAAGCCTTTCAGCAAGGGAAACAGGCAATATTACTCAGTTTGTCCCAGAAGATGCACCATTTAAAGTGAGTGTATCTGCTGAAAATTTAAAACCTGTGCCCAGCAAAGAATTACAGAAAATAATTTATTTGATTTACAATTTGCACAGCAGTATGTGAAAGAACCTAAGCAATGTTAACTCCCCAGGTACTACTCTGACGAAGATATGGTTCACTTTACAGCTAAGGGAGTACTGACCAGAGAGCCAAGAAGATGGCCTGCTGCCACAAAGACAGAACGGCCAAGTCAATGATGAGAATCCAAGAGACTTATCTCCAAGCCCCACTTATGAGCCCTAGGTTATGCTAATATACCTTAGATAACACTAGAAAGACTGAAGGTGCATTTCTTTTACTTTCTTTTTTTTTTGCGGTGGGGGTGATAGGGGATTAAGGGGGAGTGATTTTACAATAGGTGCACTATATTCAAAATATTAAATACATGTAATTAAAGAATGAGAGGAAAATTTTCACATCACTTCAAATGGGCAAGATTTAGTCCTAATAACTTACTGATTTTTAGAGTGCTGGATTAGCTATTTCAAGTACTTCTTTAATAATAGCTTCAGACTATTTATTTATAAAAGCCATGCAAGATACAGGAAATGTACAGATAAAGGTCAGTGTTCAACATGCTGAATTTAGGCAGGGTTTCTAAGCATATCAGGCTTGTTCTTGGTTGTATACCATATGAAAACTTTGTATCATTTGTGTTGGTGGCTGAGCATAAGATAAATGGGTTTTGGTGCATTTTTTATTAATCTTAGCATTCTATTTGGTTTTTGTCCATCACATTTTATCCTATGTCTCCCTTAAAGAGATTTTAAGAAGCTTGTTAGGCTGCCCACCTTTCAAATAGTAGCTTGAAAGCATTTGCAAGTAAATTTGCCCATTTGAACTACAAAGCATGAAGCAATGATATTTCTCATGACAACCTATATATATGATGTCATTTTTGCTAAATGACATTATCTGCTAGGGCAACTTAAAAGACATTTTTCTTAAATATTGTTTACCTACCATTTTAGAGTTTGCATGTGTTGCAAATGAATACATATTCATATTACATAGCACTCATTTGAAGTTCTGCTCTGCTGTAACTCATTTTCTTCTTATGAATTTAGTACTTTGTTGTTAATAGGTGCTGTCTTAAATGCTTCAGCCAAGGACTGCTTGTAGCTCTCTCATGTAGCTAATTCTTTATTCTTCTCTCTATGCAGGTTGCCATTTTATAAACCACAATAAGACTCTCCAAAAGTTTTGGTATTGCAAGATAGCATGCTTCCTAGGTAACAATGCCCTTGAGCTATATATTATCTCACACCAACACATGTTTTCTTTTGTCTCACTGCTTAATTGTATCACTCTTTTTAAAATGTACATTTCTTAGTTTGTTTTCTTAAGGTAGCATTTTGAGTAGTAATGTTTGACTTATTTTGATTCAAAATAGAGCCTGTTTTGCTAAAAGAGAACTGACTAGTTTGCAACCACTAGTCCTCATTTTCTATACTAATTATTAAATAAGCTGATGTCAAATACTGTCCTAATCCATAAAATTGTGATTTGACTTTGTGCAAGAGTTAGTGTTGGTGCACCCTTTTGCTGGGTTTTTCTTTTTGCAGTGTTACTTAAGCAGGTGAGAGGAAATACAAACTGAACACTTGAACAATGAAGCTTTCTGTTGAAGCATCTGCCAGATACAAAGGTCATGAGAAAAACATAGCATGTATATAATATCGATGACTCTTTCAAAGTCTACTTCAATTCCTACCACATCTTTTCCATTTCTCAAAGAGTTAAATACTGCTGTATTATACAGAACGTGGCTTGCAAAAAAAGGCTTATTTTGCAGCTATGTATGATCATTAAAGGACAATTTGTGCCCTATGATGCTGGGCTTGACACTGTTAATAAACACCCTCAAACGGAAACTGTAGAGAGAAGCCTTGCAGATAAAGCAAAAACACCTTTGGAAACCCAAGGCAAAACTCCAGATCCTAACGGGTGCACCCACATTTGGTTAGCTTCCAGACACAATTCACAGAGCCACAGGGAGCCTTTGATTCGAGAGCACACAGTGCAGCGCTGGATGGGAGTAGTTTGGGGATCTCAAGCTCTGCAGGTCAGTAGGTGGCAGCTCCACTAAGTACCTGCTTGTGCCCCCCNCTCTAACTGTACTGTCTCATTTGCAGTCAATTAATAGTTTCAGACTGCTCAGAGTTCATATATCAGTGACAAGGTATATATTCAGTTCAGTGATTTAGTTAGATTCTGAGTAAAGAAAGATCTAGTTAAATCTGTATGGATTTTACTAAAGTTTTTCTTCCTGTAAAAGGTATTTAAGTATTTTTTGTGTATAAAAATCTTCCAAATGAATCTATTCCTTCTATTAGTCCTATAATTGCAGTGTTCATTTTGCAGGAGAAAAACTGAGTATTGGAAATACTAATGCCCAGCGAATAAAAAAACCTTTTTATTTAAGGCAGAATTTTTTATTTAGGATTTCTCTGTTTCTGCTGCTTTCTTTCCAAGTCAATACTAATCATAGATGAAATGGATATTTTATTTTTTAAATTATGTCAGTAAGAACTTTTTCCTTCCCGAAGCGAATGTCTTCAAGCAATTTGGAGCCTTTAAACTAGTAGTGCCCAGTAACGCTTTTCAACCTCTCATTAAAAAGCTTTAATTCTGCCTTCCATCTTCCCACCTCGCTGTCTGTTGCAATTCCTCCCTGTAACTGAGAGCTCACAAGTCCCTTTCCCCTTCCTGAAGTGTAGGTGGTCCTCTGTTTCTCAGCTGGGACTTTCCTGTTAGCATGCTAGCTTAAATTTATTACTCTATCAATTTATGTTAGCTCTACTAAAATACATTTTCAAAAGGTATTTGATGTAAATTTCATTCTCAGTTTTAGAATTTCTCTGAAAATGGTATACCTCTAGTCTGCTTCAATAGCATGTGTCTCATAGCTTGTCAACTGCCCTATAAGGTTTCTTTCTGCCTAATATACAATTCCATTTCAATACAGCTGTCTCTGTATAAAGCTCTTCCGATGCTTTTTTTTTCAATTTTACTTTTATTTTACACTGCATCATTTATGATTAGAAATAACAGGCTTAAGCATCATCAAAAAAGTGTAGTTTTATCAGACTAATTTCAAAACCAATTGGGTGACTGGTTGGATTAAACATGGCACATCATCTCTCAGAATAAAAGGAGGAGAATTTTACTAATTCAGACTAATTTACAGGGGTCATTTAATTCATTGCAGATGTAATTTATAAGCAGTGTCCTAAATCTCAGCTATGTCACATTAAAGTAAACAATATATTAGACCATCCAAGTCATGCATACTTTACCTTCCTGCTGGTCAGGACCACCTCTGCTGAATGGTACCTGCTCAGTAGTTCAACAGTATAGCACTGCTTGCTGAAGCTGCCTTCCCTGTCCCTTGCATGGCTGCCCAAAGGAGAAAAGAGCTATGACTAAAGCACAGAGAAAGATGGGCATCCCACTTATTTGGGTGGGTTTTTTTTCTTTTTAAACATGAATAAACGTATTTTTAGGACCTAAGAAAAAACATGAGACAAGCTGCATTCTCCTATTTGCTTTCAGCAACTGTCCTAGAGAAGTGAATTGCTCCATGACCAATTTTCCATGCATTTTCTGGAACAATAGACTCAATCAGTAGCCTTTAAATGGTCCAAAGTTTTGGGACGTTGTGCCTGCCAGAAGTCCCATGTATCCATTACACAAAATTAAGATAAGCCTTCTAAAACCTGCTTGAACAACATGATGTTCTTTGTAACACAACCGTATTTTTACCGCCTTCCAGTCCAGAGCAACCAACCCACAGCACAAGCAGAGCAGCTGGCGTCCATCTGCAAACACTGGCCATTGTAAATATATCTTTGTGGCTTGTCATTTTAGAACTCATGATAAATTTTTTAGATATATATCAATAGTCTGAAAAGATGTAGGCAACATGCAAGGCCTAAGTATTTCTGTAAAACTGTATTTGACCCCAGGCATAAAAACAAAAGAGATGAGTCACTCCACCTCCACCTTTCATTAAGACAGAATTCTGATTTGTTCTATTGAATAGATGCCTTTATAAGTATGAAAGGACTTGATAAAATTGTTTAAAAACACCCACTTCTAGAATTCAGATAGTAGGAACACAAAAATATTACTACTCAGAAAACAAGTGAATAGAGAACAAAGAAGTTCTTTTTTCTCTGAAGGGTATGAAAGCAAGGAGAATTCAACTTGAAATTATTACTGATGAAAGCACTTAGAAAAATCAGGAGAGGGGTGGGAAGAAAAGCAGAAGGTGGAATTTATCTAAACAAATCATTAACGGGCAGGTTTGGCACAGTGCCTTTTCTCTATTCATAAAATATTCCCTGTTCTAGAAATAAAGTAGTTTGGGCAACAACTGGGAGTTTTACTATATACTTATTTTTTTAAGATCTGCAGGCCTGCCTTTCCATAATTAGTAAGTCCAAACCTTACAAGAAGACAATCTTAACAAAAAGGGAAAGAGTCTTCAGAGGTCTATAGGTCCATGAAGTATTTCCACAGTTTAGCTATCTCAGTTTATTATAAAAGCTTCTCAGTATTTTCCACAAGCCTGTTACATATTCGATACCCAAGTTAGAAAGCTGTGCAGCAGCTTTAAATGGCTATCTCCCATGTAATTTGTGACAATTTAATGCATAAAAGGAATATTTGCATGCATTGATTGCTAAATTGAGATCCAAAGGGGTATATTGAAATGCTTGAAATGCATATACCTTGCTGGTGTTTGTATACCAAAGCTACATATATAGGTATTGTAGTGCAAAGTGTTACAGAACCTTCTGTAAGTCTATAAAAAATATATATATTCTATTTTAAGATCACCTTTTTTATTTTCAAAGTACTTTGTCAAAATCCTTCAAAATGCAAATATTTCAGGAAGGGCTGAGGTAGTTGAATTTTCTGCTGCAAATCCCCCATGCCTGGTGTTTTCCATATGATATAATGGAACCAAATTCTTAGCAACAACTCAAACCCTTCATAGACATTACATTATTCTAACATTGAAACACTCATCAAATACCCATCAGTCCCACTTGCCTGCTCCTACACTCAAGCACTACCAGGGCTTATAATAAAAAATATTATCCTACAAAATGTGTGTATGGGAAGGAAGGTTAATACTAATAGCCTTTTATCTTTTGGATGTTTTTTTTAATATTCTATGCGCTTTGCAATTAGTTCGACTCCACTACTCAAATCTTGGCAATGTCGGTGTCCTCCTTCCTGCCAAGAAGGTAAGACCTTGTACGTAGTTTCTTTGTGCCATCTACCTGGATTCCTGAAGAGTCCTGGGTTTCTGTCTATTCCTCAGACAAGCAAACTCAACAGGCTGCACCTTATGACTTCCCAGCACCTGCTGCAACAGCTCTGCCCATTTCCTACTGTGGTTCACACCCTTGCTCTGCGGAGCGAGTACATGCAGGGAAGCAGCATGTGCTCCAGTGATCTTCCATATCAGGGGAAACAAGTAAACCAACAGTATCCCCACTGAGATCTTCCATTCCTGTGGCAAAAAGAGACGGATACTGTGTGGGAAGCAAAATGGTAAGGTGCACAGCAGGAATTCTGGGCTTTGTGCCTTCAAAGCTGCCAACATCCTCCAGCCTCAAGGACTGCTGATTCTGTGGGGCTGGCATCATAGAAAACAGAGTAACTCCTGCTGGCCTATATGCTTGTTTTGTAACATCAAGGCTCACTCTCCAACTGCAAAGATGAAAAAAACGATTTTTAAACAATAAACTCAATTTCTGACCTTTATCGTGAAGTTCAGGAGCATCCTATAATAGGCTCTGCCAAATGCATGCAGCAGGGTGTAAGTAACACTCACCACACATTTGAGCGCTCTTATTTCCTGTTAACATATTTTTCTTGATCCTACTAGTCCATTTAAAATTCTTTTGATAAATGTTGAAAATTAATTAGTATCTACAGTCCATTTATTTTCATAGTGATAGATTGCCAATCACAGTAAGCTGCATAGAATTACCTTTACTTCCTGTGTGGGTGATTTTCTAATTTAATTTATCTTGCTTTTTGAAAGGAACACAGCTGGCAGGAAATAATATTAGAACTTCTTCAGGACGTTTTCAATGTCAAAGAGGTGGGCTTTTTGGAAAACCTGCTTGTTGCAGCTGCAATTTTTAAAGAGCCTTAAGTGTCCCAATTTTAATGTTTTCCAAAAGGAAACTTTCTATTTTTTGGAATATTATTTTTTTTATTTTTTTTTTTTTAATTAAACCCTGACAGTTTTGTTTCATAGAAAGCTGAGAATTTAGCTTCTTGTCCTAAGTCAGGAGGAAAATGTTTCTAGTATCTCAAATTCTTGTGGTATGAGTTGTCTTGCCAGAAGAAAAAGAAGGAATCCTTAATAACTTTTTTGTTGTTTTTCAGATAGTGAAAATGTTTCCTCCCAACGTGCAGGAACAACCAAGAAATTAAAAGAAAACTCAGAACTTGCTATTCTGCTTCTCTTACCATCACCAATACCCAGCATCCTTGACAAATACAAATTTCATGCATGCAGATACACTCCACAGTGTGTAGTGTATCTACTACACTGGATGGAATGGACTGCTCATTCTGTGTCATGATCAATCACTTCAATAAACATGTCCAAGCTGAAACAAACACCCAGATAGGTCCATACCAGGCAACTGCTGAGGAAAAAAGTTCCAGACAATCCAGATGCACACCAGCTCCCAGTAAAGTTAGACTGAGTGCAACTTACTTGCAGTGAGGTGGGGGTCATCAAACGACATCCCACTAACACGGAAAATGCTGTTACGGTGATATTTGTCATTGCAAAGTGTTGTGCTGGTTTTGGCTGGGATAGAGTTTATTTTCTTCACAGTAGCTAGTATGGGGCTGTGTGCTGAATTTGTGCTGAAAACAGTGTTGATGACACAGGGATGTTTTCGTTATTGCTGAGCAGTTCTTACACAGAGTCAAGGCCTTTTCTGCTTCTCACAGCACCCCACCAGCAAGCAGGCCGGGGGTGCACAGGAAGTTGGGAGGGGACACAGCCAGGACAGGTGACCCCAACTGACCCAAGGGATATTCCATACTGTATGATGTCAAGCTCAGCATTTAAAGCTTGGGGAAGAAGAAGGAAGGGGAGATTTAGATTAGATACTAGTAAGAAATTCTTTAGTGTGAGGGTGGGTGACACTGGAACAGGTTGCCCAGAGAAGTTGTGGATGACCCAACCCTGGAGGTGTTCAAGACCAGGCTGGATGGGGCTTTGAGCAACCTGGTCGAGTGGGAGGTGTCGCTGCCCATGGCAGGTGATTGGAACTAGATGATCTTTAAGGTCCCTTCCAACCAAAACCCTTCTATAATTCTATGATTCTATAAAGACAGTAAGATAGAATTTCATGTATTAAAATGGTAACATTGAAGCAGAAAGAAATTAGACTGCTTGAAAAGTCACAAAATGAGTCAGATGTCATTTAAGAGGAATTGGGGACTACTATCCCAGATGCATTTGTACCATCTTAAAAAGAAAAGCTAATGTATATGTTTACACTGTATTATACCTAGCAGGATACCTCTAAACAATATATTCTTTGTATCTGTACCTGCAATACTTATCACATGTCAACTTTGCTTCCTATATGGCTCTAATAGTCACCAGTCAGCCAAAAACATGGCACCAGACAACAGCATAAAATGCCACATAAATCAAAAAGTAAGATATTTTTCAATGCATACTCTGTAATGTAATTGTAGTAATATCTATTGAGTCTATTTATAAAATACTAGTAGTTGCCTAACTACAGCCTTGTAGACAGATATTTTCTGTACCTATTTTGTTTCATTCTAGTTGACCACATATTCAAGACCCAAACCTACTAACATATATTCCCAGCTTTACAATTACATTACGCTCATACAAAATCACACTTACAAATCCTACGTACTATTGCAAAGTTTTGAGTTTTGGCAAGACAACAGATACTTTTCAGACTTAAGGTTCTGACCTTAGAGGAACCAGACTCGGTTTCTTTTCTTTTCGTCTTTAAGTGGATGTTCGTTTCTGGGATAGTTTCCAAAGACTATTTATCAAGCATATCATGAAACAGATTTCACATTGTGATAAGGCCACTACTAAAACTCAACAAGGACTTCATGCTGGGACTTCGTTTGGCTTCAGTTATATACTTCCTCTCCTCATTCTTAACATGAGGAGCAAATTTCCCTCCCGTCTCAGAAATCAGTGACAGCAAACACAGTGGCAACTCTTTCTTGTCAGAAAACACATCTCTTTTGTGTACCTTGAATTGCTCTGTAAAAAAAAATACAATGTGACGTAAACAGCTTTGTTGTCACAGAATTACCTCATAAACTGATGGAGTCAAGTAGTATACTTTGCTCCACTTTCTAATTGAAACAACTGTTTAAAATACAGATGTAAGGAAAATTCTTACTGGTCTTTATTTCACTGGTTCTAATCATTGCTATGCAACATCAATAGTACTTCTTTCTAAGAGATTTCAAAGGGACAGCTAAGAAGGAAACCCATTTTCATAGGATCCCTGAATATATTTCTGTACAGTGGCTCCTTCTTAGACATACTCTAGCTTCCTACAAGGCTTTGATGTAATTCACATCATAGATTTCAGTGAACCTATGTTATTAATTACTACTACAGATGCTGCTTATATGAGCTTAAAAGTTCAGGCTTTTTAAAGCTGATATATTATGCACTGCCTCCATGGGCAAATATATATGGCATAAATATGCATGCTATGTGTGTGTGTGTGTTGGAGGGCGTTATTTTCTCGGTTTTCTGTAAGTGCTACTCATTGTTGCTGATATAAAAACAGCATAACAAAACAAAATTATTAACAGGTGTGATGCCAAAAAAAACAAAAAAACCCCAACAACCAGGGCAAACTACCTGAAATGAAGCTGTGATAGATTGCAGAATTTCTGCCAATTTCAGGTTGATGTGAAGCTGATTTGGGGCTCCCTTTTCACCCCACATTTTCTATGAATGTTACGTGTCCAGTGTCCAGAGACCGGGTGTCAAGGGTGGCAAACTAGGTAAATTTTTGGCCATAGTGAAGGAAGCAGGTTCTCTTGTACTCTTCTTAAAAGTGTTCACACTTCAAAGACGTGTTCACACTTCAAGGACGTGATCCCATTCCACTGAAAACACTGGCAAAATCTTACACGCGAAGAGGAAGAAAAAGGTGTATGAAAAGGAGGAAAGAATTTTCATGACAAAACAATGTAGTAGGAAAAGTTAAGAACCAGTCTGTACCTCCGATAAACAACCCCCAGAGCTATTTCTCTGGAAACATGCTGAGCTCTAAGGCCTTACACAGCATTTGGGAAACTGGGGATCATCTAATTCAAACTGTGCACTTCATGAGGATGAACAACAAATAAGATGAATGTTCCGAGCAATCTCCCATCTCACAACAAGAGAACAATTATTAAGATTTTTTTTGCCCATCAATGCATGACTTCTAGATCTATTTCTTTTGTAAATGTCTGTGAAAATAAGCTTTTCATATCTACTGATTTTAAGGGAACTGACATTTATGATGACTGTTTTGCACACAGATTACTTTAAAAGACTTTTCAATGGATTTTCAGTATATTTCAGTTTCCTAGAACAATTTTGGAAAATTGCCTCAGACTTTCTTCACTGTATTTTCTTCTTATTACTAATGCTCCCCATGGCAATCACCACTAAACTGAAAGGTGAACATATGAATACAATTTCTTGTTGTTTGTTGGTTAGCAGGAAGCAGTAACTTTTAAATGAGAATTTGTCATTCTCTTTAAAATAACCAATGAATATACTTCCACATTTTGAAAAGCTTTTAATTCTGACAGTGATTTATTAAAGGTCTGATATTAACACATCCCTTAAAATGAAAATGGAGAGCATAATCATCTTGGAGCACTAAAGTTATTAGAAACAGTTCTTCATTTCTTTCATTCACTTTTCATTTCAAGTGAGTAAGAGCATTCAGCTCTTATTTGATCCCAGCCCACCACAGCTTGTCACATGTCCATTCTCAGCTTCACGACTGCAACACTGACACAAAGCTGATTTTCCATAAAATACAAAAGTTCTGGCAAGTTTTAAGCAGCCAACAGCACCCTGTCTGGCCATAGTTAGAATCCTAGTGATGCGGCCAAGACAGACAGGCAAACACACACAAAGAGGAGGTGAAGGTATGCAGACGGTACTCAAATATCCATCTTGGTTTTCTGAAATGGTAAAGCATACAACGCACCGGTCATTCATCAGTTAATTATCTCACCACTTTAAAATGACTGTATGTCCAATCTTATGGTGCCACTTAGTCAATCTGTTCTACTCATGACTTTAAAAATCATTAACTTGGTATCAATAAATAAGAGAACCAGTGTTCTCCTTAAAAATATCCACTCCCAAAAGACCATGAACATGCGAATGCAAATCAGACACTCTGACAAAGAGATGAATGGAAATGACACACAAGAGAGATTGGTGATTTAACTTCAAACCAACTACTCATTTGGGGATAGAGGATTATTAACTTTGCATTCTCAAAAGTTCTGCTTTGAAAAGGGAATCTGTAAAGATGGCAACTGCCTGCTCATATTTGCCCTTCTGAATGGGCAGAGGGAGGGAATGAGCCAGCTTCTGTCCTTCATGTACTGAAAGAGAGCTTTTCATCAAAGCATTTTATTAAGACTGGAACCTCATCAAGGCAGCAAGCTTGCACTTTAACACTGAAGGCTCTGTTTGCAAATAACAAGAGGCTGATTTGGCATAAAGAAACCAGCAATGATTCTACCATTAAATTACACCTGTAGGAGAATGTGAGAAAAGGGGGATGAAGGAATGGAGAGAACATGAAAATAGGAACATGTCATCAGCCCAGCGCTGGAGACACTAAACAGGAGAAAAAAAAAAAAAAAAAAAAAAAAGGCAGTCCAGAAAACTAGAGGTTTGGGAAATGGGGATCCCAGTTTCTCCCACATAGTTAATTTATTCTGGAAAAGATATCCAAAGTGGAAATTCCAAAATCCTTTTCTTTACTGACAATGCAACATTACTTTGCCAAAAAGGTACCAGATGATTGAGGTGTTATGCTTTTGTGTTTTTTTTCTGTCAATCCAAGTAGTAGAGATTTCTCTTTTATCTTGTACTTCAGGTAGGTCATCTCCAATACTGAAGTGGATAAACCTGTCAACTCGTTTCACATGCAGCACTGAAAAGTGATCAGATGCTAACAACTCATTACTCAGCTGGGAAAGATCAAAACTAATGACAGATGAAACACTCTTTCTTGTTATTAGTCCCCTGAGTCATCCAATTCCCACTGTACCACTCTATTTTTTGCTGCCTGCCTCTATATATCAAGCAATATTGTTGTTGCAGGTAGCTCCTGTGAGTCATTCCTAGGGCTCACCCACCTCTGATTTGTGGATGAGATGAGCTACTACGACACTGCTTTGCTTTCCTTGGATCTCTCACACCATCTGAGGCTACTGAGACCGTCGGTCTGCTTTTCAGCAGGATTTTTTTATGTTTAAGCGTATAAATTCTCTTTTTTTACCAAGCATACTACTACTAGTGCTTAAATAAAGACTGGTAATTAATGATTTTATGAATACATTTGCTAATCAAAGTGCAACATCTCATTATCTTAACAATTTCCTAGGCAGAAGAGAAATAAGCGTTTTCTGAGATCAGGAAAAACAATGAATAAAAATGGCATATGACGGCAATAATCTCTCTAAAAACTAATGGGAAAATGCAATGTCTGTATGGAAAAGGCACAATATCAGTTTCACATCCCAGAATGAGAAAGAAAAACTAAAGACTTTGGATGGATTCTTATTTTCTTGGGAAAGGTAAATGAATCTTTCAATTTTCTCTTTAACTCAGGAGGAGATGTTAAAAAAACACCTCTCTACTGATTTCCTTCTCCTATTTCAGTTGGTTCAAACTGTGACTACTTTCCAAAATTATTGAGCCATACATCAGAAACCACCAGTAACAACTAGTGTGAACATGCTTTCCTTGAATACTTTTTATTCTGTCTCTGCGTGTATTCTTTAATTGAACTTACATTTCTCATAGTTTCCCTGCTCCTTCAATAAAAAACACTAAATGGTGTCCCTCATTCACCCCTACACACCACACTATTGGCACATTCTCCACAGATTTGAATCACCAAACATATCCAAGTATTATACACTTTAAAGGCCTATAAAGCATCACACTGATATTCCGTAATGACCGTAAGACACCACTGTATTGCTACATCTGTCTTAATGAAATATCCACATTATGATTAGCTCATGAAGCTTTCAGTACTAATACTGACCAGCTCACCTGCTCACCCTGCAAAGACCTCAAAAACAAACCCTCAACTATTGCAGTGCTTTATCTGTAAATTCTGAATGCTTCTTTCTGCTTGAAAGTGAACAGTAAAACTTTGGCATTTACTTGCTGTCTCTCCTTAGTAAAAATAAAAATGATATTTTAGAGCTCCTTCTAATCCCTATGATTCATATGTCAGACTCCCTACATTCATCATTTCAAGCAAGTTTTTTTATCCATTTCCAGGCCTAATAGTGAACCATGTTCCAGGCAAATTGCCTTCTTTTTATTCCTAATGCTCTAATCAGTGTTAGTAAAGAATGCACATGACAACCTTCATGCAATTATTATTGTTGACTGGCAAGACGTCTATATAAACTATCTTCTTCACTCCTCCAAAACATTTTAAAACCATGGAGACAACAACAGCAAGCCCTTCTTTTGTTCATCAAAATGCATAATCACATAGAAACAGCAAACTCTTCTGCCTATTTTTTTCCTCGGAGCCTTTCAAGTTTCAAATCAAAACCACAATATATATGTGATGAATAACATTATTATGACAACACTGCTGGCATACAGGGGGTCCTGCATCACTGCAGCCCAGACAGCCATCAACCACTGTTTTAAATATGTGCCTCCTGAAAACTGAGTGCCCATGACTGTTGGTCATCAGCATTAATCATAGAAAGTGACTTGGATCTATCGTCAGGGATAACAGAAATTTTGGCATTGAACAGTCAAATTTCCCAAGAACCACACAGGAAACTACTTCAGTGTCATCTTCAAGCCCAGGTTTAGATTCCCACATGTGTAACTATGCTTAAAGCTACTGAAAAAATTGACTCAACCCCTCCCTCAACATCAGTTCAGCTGATGTATAATCAGTTCAGTTCAGAGATAGTTCAGGCTCTGCTAGAGAATACACTTTTAGAACAATGCAATTTTTAAAACACAACCTCTGGTGCAATTTTCACACTCAAGTTTATAATGTGAGTGGGCGCAAGGAGACTATATTGTTCATAACAAAAATAGACTATTCCATTCTCAAAGACAGGAAACTATTACTCAAACAACTATGGTTTACACCATAGCATTCCTTACACGCTTAACCAGTCCAGACTAAATAAAACAATTTCCATCAGAATTTCCATTAACAGTGACCAGTGTGGGATCTAAAATATAATCTAGCAAATCTGTAGTATGGTACATAGGTATACTAGTCTGTTTTCTGCAAAGCTATCCATGCAAATTCATTTATTTGTTGCATCCAGTCTGAGCCTACTTGCAAGTAAGATCGTGGGTGACTCAGCTTGAGGTGAACCAACACTACAAAGACCATCTGCTACAGCACATTGTACGTTCTCTCTGTTCAAAGCCCTAATTGTACTTACCCTCACAAACACTAACTGGATGAGGTAATTCAGCAAGACTCTGTAAGGGCTAGGGTCTTTTACAAAAAAAATTTTTGGCTGAAATCATAATAGGCATACAGTATACTGCTACAACGGCCCCAGAAGGCAGTGAGCTATCGTCAGGATGAGTCAGTACAGAATTATGCTGAAAAAGCCACATGTAGCATTTATTTGACTCAAATAATAAAAAAAAATAATAAGCTGATCATGAAGACTGTAAATATACGTTCTACAACAATGAATGATGCAGACCTGGTGTAAAATAAACTTTGAGTGCAATGCCATTGGCTCATCAGACCCAACAAGCTACAGTAAAGAATACTTCTGGGGTGTTTGACATTTATTCTTGCTTGTCATGACATACTAAAATACATCACAGATGTTCACTGATGAGCACAACAGGTTGCAGGTCTGCAGGCAGCGCAAGTAAAAGTCAGAGTAGTCTGCGCCCTTCTCTCCCCTCTCCCTTCAGAGTAGTCTGCTGTGCTTCCACTGATTCTTTTATGCTGACTCCCATGTGGAATTAGACAAGGATGCACTTTACCCTCTCCAATAATAGTTTGTTTCGATGTATAATAAGTCCCATCATTTCTGTTAAAGACTTTGTAATATACTAAGTTGTTCACCAGAGTTATTTGCAGAAAAAGAAGTATAATTTTACATGGAGCTCTTTATCGAAAGAACTCAAATGAGGACCATTAACATCATTAATACTAAATAGTAGGAAAACTCTCTCAGCACTAAGGAATGAGGTATAGAGCCAAGATAAGCGCTAACAGCTTTGGTTTTACTCCCTTGTTTTCAAAGATTTTTATCTTGGCATATATGATATACTGGAGCTCAATCAAGGACTGGAATTTTTTTCACAATCCATTTCACCCCCTGCTTGTAGGTGACCGGAATGCTATTATCCAAATTAATCTGCAATTCACCATCTCTAGTAAATTTACACCACAGACAAATTTTCTGCATAAAGTCAATCTGATACACTCCAAAATGTAGATACAAATATGAATAGTGATTAGTACACATAAAAAGGTTTGTAGTCTTTTTTATCAAATAGCTTGCAAACTCATTTTAAGCATAATTTAATGAGGTATAGACAAGTAAATGATTTTTCAAAGACTTCAAGAGAGAAATCAAACAAAAATGGTGTGTTTGAATTCAAGCAGTTTTGTCACAAAAATGAATGTACAAAATATCAACATCAAGCAACTCATTTGCTCTCTATGAATATATGAAATATAAATCAATAGAATTCATATTTTTTTCAAAATTTCACAAGGCAAAATAATCTTTAATTTAGCATTATTTTTCTTTGTGTTTTTCTGAAGCACAACAATGGGTACAGCCTATACAGAATTATCTGTATTTTAAATGTTTCTCTGTGTGGATATTTTACTTGTAAAAACGTTTAAAGAATGACTCAGTAAATGAGATAATATAAACACATCATCCTATTTATTATAATCACAACATTCTATTAAAAGGTTAAATTCAGATACCATTCCCCAGATTGATTTTGCTAATGTAGTCATCCTTAGATATGGTCAGTAATTCTGCATTAAAAAGTGACTGCTCTTTCAACTAGTTTTTCACTTCCTGTTTTTAGAAGCAATACTATGAAATAAAAGTAAACAAAAATAAAAAATACTTCTCTTGCATTTATAAAAACATAATTAAAATGTTAGATGATTCCTACAGACAATTTACGGACATCCTTTAATTTTTTACGAGTCATTTAAAGGGCTTTTACAGGTCTCTTCTTCATTCTTGAAGAAACATGACTTAACTGTCATAGACCTAACCGTTTTGCTTCTCCCCACAAGAAAGCAATTTAAAAGTTCCATTTTTTTATGGGACATAATCCTGGACAGACGGCTGGCAATAATACATGCTTCTATGCATAGACACACAGAGAGAGATAGATATATAGGCATATAGACACATATATGCATTTTTTAGCTGGAGAGCATCTGCTCTTGTTTTGGTCCTTTTCTTATGGATGCTTTTGTGGGTAATAACAGTACTATAAACTGTTATTATATACCTTTTCATTATTATCATTACGATCCTTAGACAATAATACTCCTATGTTTCCTATGTTTATGAAAACATAGGAGTATTGTTGTCTAAGGATCGTAATAGCAATCAACAGTTTTGAGGCCAAGGTGAGATTTGTTTGCTACATACACACAAACTCCTAGAACGCTAAAGGAATTCCGCTACTCTCAACACGAAGGTTTGCAGAAGTCAAACAAAAAGTTAGATCCAGGACAGAGAACTGACAGGAAAGTAGATTAACTGAACTAAAATGACAGTTGTGCTGTTCTGGTCAGTTTTTTAATCACGTGTAGCAAAAGTTACTGCCCTGGTATTTGAGGGAGAAAATCTGAAAGAGGAAAAAAATGAACTCTCCTATGCTTTTTCTTTCCCCCTGCAGTTGATAAAGTGACTGCCTCAATATAAAAGTTGTTGTATCAGTGACTGGTATATACTAATGTATATATATTCTAACACAACCTTTAAAAGTATTATGTCTACTCCAGTAAGAAAAAACATTTTGGTAAACAATGCCTCCTGCTAAACAAATAGCCATAGTCTGTCTAATTTGAAATCTACAGCATACAAGGTAAAGCAGAGAAAAACAATATGGGTCATTTAATAGGATACCATGCTGTACTAATTTATGAGAAATAAAGGTCCATTCTTCAGAAGCTAGTTTTTGTGCAAGTAGTTTCTAAAATCATAAAGACATTTTGTTCACTCTTAAGATTCTTTCCTTCTTTGTGCCAGAATTATTCATTAGCAAAAACATACCAAAGGTTGAAAATTAAAGTGTAGAATTCTTCTTGCTGTTCTGGACAGTACTAACTTCTATAAATAATTTCTATTTAAGGATTATCTTTTCCATTACAAAAATTGCAACTGTCACCAGAGT
>VXAK01020723.1:0-13575 GCA_013399435.1 Arenaria interpres
CCTTCCAACCTAGGTGATTCTGCGATTCTGTAAAAAGGGAGTTATGTGAGAACCAGAGTGGAATGCCTTGTGTGGCTCCATATGCAATTGCTCTGTGTTCCCTGGCATTTCATATATTATGTTGCTCTCCTCTGGAGCTACTAGAGGAATCTGAGTGCCTGAGGAGTGAAGCAGACAAAGGAGATGTCTCTTCAGAAGCCTGCTAAACGAGCTGGTGGGGAGAGGGTTGAGAGCCAGGGAATACCCTACCTCTCCAGTTGGGAATTGGGGCATCCCAGCTGCTTGGTGCCACCCCAGTGGGACTCCCAATTCCCCCCATCCTTCTCCCTGCTGACAGTTCTGGTAGAAGCATCATGTCCCTTAGCAGTGTCTCTCCTGGAGGAGGCACATCCATCAAAAAACTTTTGACCAGTCCTAGTTGAGAATCATTTGACATCTTTTTATGACATTAACACCAAAGCCCTGGTTACCGCAAGGGCTTATATTGTGTCAGGTGGCCAGCAACTGCTCAGGAAAGGAAGGAACCTTCACTGAAAGCTTTCATACAGGAATGCAAGGAAGTTCCTGTGAGATTTGAGAGTGACCAAGATATTAGTGAAAACAACAAAATGTCCAGCTTTGAACTTTGCTGTTGATTTAGTTTGAGCCTGGAACTCCCTTAGTTAACAGAGATTTATTTTTTAGTGGGCTTACAGCAGTGAGACAGGAAGATCTTCTGTCTCAGATTCCCCACCTATAAAATGCAAATGATACATTCACACCTACCTCAGAGGAGTCTTCTCAGGAGTAATTAGTTAATGTGTGTGAAATTCTTTAAGGCTGCAGAATAAAATTGCAATGTATTACATACTGTTACATACAAAATACAAAACCTAACTGTGAAATGCGTGTTGTTAGTGCAAGGCTTTGGATGCTATCTCAAAATAGTAGACTGGTTACCTGTTGGCATTATTTTAGCAAAATTGTAAACAAAATTACTTTAGGTTTCTTATTGTTGGTAGTTTTTTCTTAATCATTTGAGTCACAGTGGTTCTTCTCTGTATAGATGACTGTTTGGTGTGTACCGATTGTGAAATGCTCGTCAGAGGTTTTAACACAGTCTTGGACCCTAGCAGTCTCTGGGATTACTTCTGTTGCCTAAGCTTAGGCATCTGACTGCCTCTCAAATGACATCTCAAGCTGCCTCTCAGCCAGGCAACTGAATTGAGACTTGTTCATCTGTAACCCTTCCCTGTCGCCCTTTCGGATGTTTTAAGGTAAGTGCAGCCAACCATAAGCATACTCTTTCAGCTGAAGGAAAACGAGACAGGTGGCAATTTCAGAATCAATCAACACATCTTCCAATAGACCTGTACCAAAACATTGGTCTCATTATGATCATAAGGTAATTAAAGTTGGAGATCAGTGGGAATCTTGCAATCTCTTGGGACTGGGTTATGCAAAGCAGAGAAGGCATTTCTGCAGTGCTCAGCATTTTAAGGCAGTACCTTACGATCAGCGCTCTCAGGTCAGTAGCACAGATGTAAGCCTTTTGAGTTAACAGGGAAACCTGCAGCATGAAGTCATCCTCTCTGCAGATCTGGCACAAGAGAGGGATGAGGAATGTACTTCTGCTGCTAAATAGCCAAGCTGTTGCCTGACCGCGTTTCAATTCCTGCTTCTGGCAGGGGTTTACGTTCCAATTGTTCCCTTCTGCCCTGCTTGCTGGCAGTCTCCACCAATGCCTGTTTATTTTTCTCCCTTTGCTTCTTTCCCATATTCATCCTTCTCCCGTGCCTTCTCACTTGAGCGTGGTAATCTTCTCACTTTTCTCTTCCATACCAGCTGAGAAACAAGCATTAGGAATGTAGGGAAGAGCATTTTGCATCCAGCGTTCCTAAGAGCCACTTTCAGCTAGAAAAAACAGAGAAGCAACTGTCCTCCTGATCTTCTGCAAACTCATCTCCCAAGTCTGGGCACGTGGAGCCACTCCACAGAGATCAAGCAGTGCTCACGGAGGGCAGGTTCTGTGAGAACAACAATAGCATCTTGTCACAAATCTCAACATTTTGTATAATAAATGCAGGCTGAAAAATAGCTTTTGTTACCGTATCTATCTATAGGGAGTGGCACGGGTATTGATAGACTTCAAGTTCAGTTTTTATTGCCTTCTAAAATTGCTTGCTATTCTGCAATTAATACCAGCCTGCTTTCTGGAGATGCAAGGAGAGTACTCCTGTGTGCACAAGGAGCAGTGCCAAGGGCGCTCCCCTGCCCTCTGTTTAAGGTTCTGAGGAGAAATTTCAATTCTTTCTTACCACTGGAGAGGTCTGACTGCACGTTCGTGGCATGACTTTGTCCACGTCACAGGCAGTTTTTCTTTTTCCTATTGCTTAAGGAGGTTTCTTTATGCATTTATTTTTCTTTTAAAACCTGGCAAAGCAAGGTTTTGTCTCAGTTTATCTCACTACTAATCCATGCTGCAAGAATTTGCTAGGTCAGATTTTTTAGTGATATGTTCACCTGTCTGTGAGCTAATTGATGCAACCTGTATCGAGATGAAGCAGCTAAAAGAGTTGGCTCTTTTTCAACTGAACCTGCAAAATTCATTAGGGCCATTGCACATCCCTGCTGTTGGCAGTAATGTGGAGAGAATAGATGACAGCTAGTGGTAGAAAGGAATCCTGACTCATTCCTGGTAGCAGGAAGAAGAAAGCTGCGTTTTGAGATATTAGAACACTTGCTGTAGCAGAAAATGCTCCAAGGGCCAGGCAGGAGTAACCAAAGAAGAGAACCCAGTTGAGCTCCATGAGTGTGAAGTCTCTCTCTCACCCATCAATAGACCGTTTGTTGGCCAGAGAGCTGCTGCCTCGGTGAATTTCAAAGCCTTGTAATTTTGTGCACGTTTGAAACTGGATTATATCTGCAGCCTCTAAGCTAATAAGCCCTGAAAGCATTTTACAAGTGTGTTCTCTGTCAACAGCTTGGACGCTTTGGTACAGAGAACATACTGTTTGCTGAAGCTGGAAGCTCTTCCTCTGACCTGAAGGGTTTTCTAGGCATCTGTGATAAACAGTACAGTGGGTTTTTTTTATTTTATCGCATTTTTTATGTGGCAAGTGCCAAGGAAGAACATGATCCAGCCAACCACGTCAAGAGTTTACCTCCTTCTGGGAATATAGCATCTGTCAATGGGTTTCCTCAATAGGGCTTCACATGCCAGGGAAGGATAGTCCTGCCACACTGCTTGGGCAAAGGTTACAATCAAAAGCATAAATAGGCTGTTGTCTTAAGCTGTTCCTTAAATGGGATAGTTTGATCTTTTGTCAGCAACAGAAAAACGTGCCTCAAAACATACTTTAAAGCAAATGCCAGTAACTGTAACCGTGGTTTTCTTGCAGACTGGAATTAGAAGGGATGCGCATGTTCTCTTTGATTATATTGATCTAGAAAGTTCTTTAGTAAGTCTGGCTTCATG
This sequence comes from Arenaria interpres, assembly GCA_013399435.1. NCBI lineage: Eukaryota > Metazoa > Chordata > Aves > Charadriiformes > Scolopacidae > Arenaria > Arenaria interpres. Next base: position 3,458 of record VXAK01020723.1, read on the forward strand.
AAACTAAGAGTCTTCCAGGACTTCTGGCTGAACAGTTTTAAGTCATCTGCCTCCTTGAAGGCAATACCGGAATCAGAAGTCCTGCTGTGATGGTCGCAGTCTACCAGGTCACTTTTGTCTGGGTTGCATGCTGATCAACTCAACCTGAAATGGCGATGGCCTTAATATGTTCTGCATCACTCAGAATGGTTGTCTGAAATGCAAACACCTGATTCACGTCACGGAAGAGATTTGCCACCTAGGAAACTCAGAAGTAAGACTGAGATATCAGTCCAACACTTCTATCTCGCACCACTAGTACAACAAGCTCTTAGAGTGGAGGGGAGCAAGTTCAGCTTTCCCCTTACTTTGCCATGATACCTCTGTCCTCTTCCTAATTTTCTTTCTCTACTTCCTCCTATTCCACCTTCTTTCAGACTTAATCTAGTGAACAAGGTCTAAGTGAAATGATTGCCAGCTTCAAAGAGAAAAAACATTTTATGCTGTGTGTATAGACAACAATGAGAATTAGTTTTGGTTTTATATTGCTTTTCTTCTTACAGTTTAAAAATAGTTAAACTGTTTTCAACTATTTTATAAAGGACTTTCAAGTATTGAACTGATATGCCAATCATGTTTCATCTTGGAATGAATTTTTAGAACAGGGTTTGTAACGAAAGCACTGATGTGACGTTAGCCATCCCAATGGGAACAGTGTGACTATAATCTCTGCCTGAACTAACAATGAGATTGAACATTTGGTCAAAGGGGGTTATTTTAGCTGCCGTAAACTCCAGCTAGATAAGACTTGAGTCTGCAAGTGTGAGGGAAAGACATTTAGTAAAGTTAGGCAAGGTTCCAGTGCTGGGTAAAATAAACATCCATACACACCATCCATATACGTATGAGAACATCACAAAATAAGTGTCCTGATAATCTAGAGGAATAAATTAGACTCCTGCGTAGGATGATGTGTTCTGAACTTTCTTTCTGATCTCATTGGCACAGCACAGAAATAATGAAGGCACTTTCATTGTCATGCTGTACAACAAGTAGACGTGAGGCTGGAATCAAGCCCTGGCATTTCAGCTGATGTTTACACCAAGTGAGCAAATAATCAAGGTCAGCCTTCTACACCAGGACTTTGCTCAATGGAGACAGAAGTAAGTGGGCTTCCGTTTCACGAAGCAAAGCCAAGGTGATTAACTGCATGAAAAATAAGGTGAGAAGATTTAGAGGACAATGGAAAATTCCAAAAAACTTTCCAATGTCTGCAATCTTATCCTACAACCCCATCAGAAGGCTTGACTGCAATAGAATAATAAACATGACAGAGGGTGATTGAGTTCTTTGTCACAGTGGATTTGGCAAATTCTGTTATTTCAAGGAGGAGAAAAGGAATAGGGTAATTCTAAAGAAGGATGTAACCTCGGTGCCTCAGCAGGGGGGCAGCTTCAGGAGAGCTGGGGAGTCTATTTTTGCAGTTGTCTGAACTGACTGCATTTTGGGCATGAGCAGTTTCCCAAAAGGAGTGGTAAAAGTGCCGGAGATTTGTGGACCGGCTGTTTATCGAATCTGCCTGCTGCAGTCTCACATAGCAGCCACGAACAAGTAATTTGACAAGTGGAATTCTCCATCCACTCAGTGTCTCTGTGAGATGCTATTTTTATGGAAAGAACCTTCTTGGAATGTTTTGTTCCTCCGAAAGGTGCCCTTTACAAAGAAACAACCAACAGTTCAGATGTGTTTTCCCTTTTCAAATGTAGTGTGTCTATTTCCCCTTAATCTGGAATAGAGAGAGTATCCAGCATTTGCAAATCCATAAATTGAAGTTGATGAAGTCTCATGGCTAGCGCACACTCTTCATGCCAGGTGAAAGAGGAGTCTGGGACCAGCTGGTTGCACTCCACAGCCCTTCAGCCATCTTTGAGCTGATGCATGTGCTGTGAGGATTATGTATCATCTATCTAAAAAATGTTTAAGGCTATTTTTGGAAGCGACAAAAACTAGGAAATTTTCTTCTTTGGCACCTGTCATTTTTGAACTACAGGAAGCACACGAATATTAGTTTCAATACAGGGTTTGAGAAGAATATTCTTGTAACGGTTCGGGAGCAGGCAGTGTCACAGAGTGAATTGAAATGTGTCAAATCCAGGTTGTGTTCCTTTTTTCTCTGCTCTTGATTCTTTGAATCCTCTTTGGCAACTCATTTTCATGTCCTTTTCTCTTCTTGGAAGGCCAGTGCTGCTGCAGTGGTCTGCTACCCATTTGTGGAAGGGAGGTTGGAGAGCGGGGAAGGAAACACACATTGTTCTGCAGTAGAACGCTTGGGAATGTGGTATAGAGATCTTATTCATAGGTATTTCTGAGAATATTTTATAGGGCTACTTATGCTTTTATCGCTTACATATTGATGTATTTTAACTATCAATATATTTGATAATACTTTTTTTATATTTTTTACTCCAACTGATACTGACCACTCTGAAAACAGTCCTCAAAAGATGGCTTTCCCTTCACAGAGATTGGGTTGTTAGCTCTTGTTTTGGAATTACCAAATTTTCCATGGATCTGCAAAGACATTTGTGGATTCATTTGCATTTAGACAGCCTGTCCCATAGGTTAAAGGTAATTACAGAGCAGTTCTTCTTTTGTTTGTCTTTATGTTGGATTGAGAATCTGGCTTTTTTCTTTTTTTTTTTTGAAGTAGAAGATGCTTACAGGTTAATGATCCTTTCTTCCTGAAATCTAAAGGAATAGCAGGAGAAGAAAAAAAAAAAGCCAGTTATGGTAAGGTGTGGAATTAACCAAATAAATAAAAAAAGAGGGAGAGCTAACAAGGTTTTCCTGAGGTAGTTATTAAGAGGCCTGTTCAGCATGTTTTGCAGAGGAATGAAAATAAAGGCCAGGTGTCTGGTGCATTTCAGCAAATATTTTTATTAGTAGAGGTATCTCTTGATTTGCAAAGTCAAACCTGTGCCTTGTAGAGGAGTGGTGAGCTAAAGGATAAATTCCAATCACTGCAGTCAAATTCATGTAAGACTAATCTTGCCCTTAAAATTAATGCAATTTAAATCTGTAATTTTCTTTCAGAATGTGCAGAAGGTGAGTTAAATACTTCCTGAAGGTCTTAAACAACATTTTAAGAAAGAATTTGTGTGAAATTAAGAGTTACATTCTTTCCTCTCAAGGCACGGTTGACCATTTTATTGCAAGTACGTTAATAGTTTTAAAATGTGAGGTAATTCTACGCTTTGATAGGTATTAAAAAGATATAGCTTTAAGATAGTATATTGTGCATCTGCTTCACATTAATTTAAAGATCTGTTACCACGGTTTTATGATTCAGCATTTTTATCTATAAGTAATTCAGGATAATAGAAATAAGTTTGATGAAAGCAACTTTGTGCAAATAAGAAGAATAAAAAATCAGCAAGAATAATGACAAGGGCTAGCTGAGAGATTTTCCTTTATCTGAGCCCGATGATAGATCCTTCGTGTTTTTAACTCAGGCTGAGGACACAAAGTACACATTAACCTTTCTGTTCTAGTGAAATTGAGGTGCAGATAAAATTCCTTCAGCAAGAGTTGCAGGTAAAATTCTCTGTTCTCCTCTATTTCTCAATTCGATATCAATACAAGTTGTATCTGAACACATCTGTTCAGCATCTATGTCAGTGGCTGATAGATTAATTTTCCAGCTACAAGCTTCAAGCAATACTGCTGAATTGTACTATTCAGAAGTTGGAAACCATATATACTGTATTTCCTTCTGGTGGAAAGTTGTGCTACCGTCCCTTTTAATTTTTTTTTTTAATTTAATTCCTTTGTTTCTGGTCTGCTCATATTTAAAGTCTTTTTTATTACATAGTAAAGATATGGCTCCTTTGAATTCTGCATCCCTTTTCTGAACCATATGTTTCCTGATGGATGTACTGACTGTAGGTCCCTTTATTCATATGACTTGGGGAAGAATACTCTCACGTTAACTTTCATATTTGCAAATCTGTTTGTGGTCAGACTGGTTCTTGTCTACCTGAATTCTATTGTCTGATTTCTATTTGACCTAAATGGCTATTAAAGCAGATTTATTGTTCTACTTTTCAATTATCTCTCCAAATATGCTGAGCTTGGGTTTGGGGTTTTCTTTTGGCTTTTCAGGGTTGTTGACAATGATCAATTGCCTTCATTTTATTCAGATTAATTTTCAGTACTTTTCTCTGTCGTTCATAATTGAGTTCCGCTATCAATATTCTCCATGTATATTAAGTAAGACTGCATTGCTTACAGTGTTTCTGTAACTACCTTTGTTTATAGTGGACCATGTTTCTTTTCAATCCAGTCTTTGAAAGGCTCCTCTGGGCAAACTTTTAAACAACTTTACAGAGCTACTTTTTTCTTTCTTTCTTTCTCTTTTTTCTTTTTCAGTTGGAAAAAATCTTTACTTAACGAGAAGTTTGATTTTCAGGTTTGACCTGGTAAGGAGGCATTACAGGTCAACACTGATCCGTTATATCAAGGCAGTTAGCCAGTTAGCTACTTCTTTTTGCAAAATGCTTATTGGAAAACTTTATTTTTATGACTTTACACTCTGTATCGATGTACAGCTTATGCAAGATTTATTCTGCACTATAGGTGTTTTTTTTAGTATATTTGTCTTGATTAATTCCTTTTCATGATACTTGCCCGACAGATAATTTGCCCTGTATTTGATGATGAGTTTTGGTTTTTTTTCCTTTTCTCTTAAGGAAGGTTTTTTATATTTCTGGGCAGATTCTGAGTTTTCATATAGCTTAATTGCTGCAGCTAACACAGAAAGAAGAAAGTTTTTAAAGCACAAATGCAATGTTAATTATCTCTGACATGGGCTCAGGCACTCCTTCATCGGTTCCTTGGGTAGTAGAAAACTGCAGTTTCTGTCCTATCACTCTGATGATGATTTGCAGCTCCACAGACTAGGAGCAGGTGCAAGAAGATAGACTGTCCTGCATCGTTTTTTTCAGTCATCTCCTAGAATAGCATAATAGCTGTTTATCATGCTCATGAGTCATCCTTCTGTTGGTTACTCAGCACTTGGGCAACACATAAACCATGAGCAAAAGTAATCAGCGAATAAGCATAGGATGAAAAGAAATGATTGTGCACGTTTTGATTAAAAGGTCAAGTGCACAGCAGAAATGATGATGACAAATGGAAAATATTTTCTCTAAAATAAATAAACAACTAAAATCAATTCCATAGGCTTTATTATAACATTGAAATTGCTTAAGCTAATTATGATAAATGAGGCTAAATGTATCGTGCCTCCTGACTGAAGAAATTTATAGAATTTTGTTGTGCCAACACCCAACACGAGAGCCAAGTTTGCCAGAGCCATTACAGAGAGGATATACCCACTTGCTGATGGGCTTAGGCTTTCATACATTCATATCTATTTTTTTAATGTATTGATGTATGCATATATAGAATTATATATATATAAAGTTGCATATATATACCTTTATATATACAACTTGGATGTCACTACAGTGTATTCTGTTTTAGATTAGATCTTCTCGACAGGCGTCAAACTGTTGTGTGTTCTTTAAACTGGGGTATGGGATGTGGATGAAGCCTAGTGACAACCCATAAACGGAAGCAGTCATCATAACCACTTACTTAAGAAGATAGTTATATATGCGGTCGTGCAATCTGTAGGGAACCTGGGCGATCTAAGTTGTTTGAATTAATGCCATACTGTTAATTGGTCATTTGCAACTCCGAGGAATTTTACTTTATATCGTAAAGAAATGTAGTTTGAACATAAACTTTGAAAAGTAGTTCTTTCTTATGCTAGGGTCTTTACAGCACTTCTCCAAAATGCTTAATGTACCTAAGGAAGGCAGGGAAAAAATGCTAGGGAAGGAAAAGCATTTGAGAGTTAAATAATGAACACTGGAAAGGCTTTATTGACTTGATAGAAGGTTTAAACTTTAGGTACTTGATTGAGTGAACACTAAAGAGAAATTCATTAATCAGAAATATGGAAGAGCAGTATTTAAGCTGAAAATGTGTCGGCCTGACTGCAGTGTGTTTGAGTGTGCTGAGAGCAGTAATCCCAAATGTGAATTTCTGCCAATTTATGTGTACTACAGCGTAGTGCCGTTGCTGTGAATGTCAGAGCCCCCCAGTGATACTAGAGTAATGTGCACGTGTGAACATAAGTAACTTCGGTTCATATTTGTGACAGTTTAAATACTTCTACATATTACCACTTTATAGACTATTAATAGGCTTAATAGACTAAAGAAACAAAATGAAGTAATTTTGCAGTCGAAGTAGATATGACTTCATCTGCATAGAGTTCTTTACTGGATCGTTGTAGCAGTGTTGTCAAACACAACCACATTTCACATTATTTGCAGATTTATTTAATGTGTCTGTTGGGTTTTGTGATAAAAGCTGTTCTGCACACCCACAGAGGAGCTCAGAGAGACAACAGCAGGAAGAGAAGTGCAAATAATACCCCTATGGGATGTTTAGGGGAGGAACATTTGGGAAGGCTCTAGGTAATCTGGGGAGGAAGAGGTGTAGGACAATAAAGGAGTAAGGAGATAATATGGCATGGTGTATCTTCCTCTAACAGTATTAACCTTCAAATCTGTCCTCAACTGCTATTAAAAGTCATCATTATGAAAAATATATCACAGCACGATAAAAAGAGAGAACCATACTTCATGTAGACCCATGTGTACATAGGCCAGTGATGGAATGAACCTGGAATTCCAAAAGTTAAAATATCCAAAAATGTGGTTTTATAATTCCATTATCACCTTGCATAATTTTACATAATAAAATATAACTGGATAAAATGCATCTTTTTTTATTTCTTTGGTATTATTCAGGTTCACTCTACCTAATTTCCTGGTAGAAATTTCAGGACAATTTCAGTATTGCTTCAGGGTTCTGTTTATTTACACAGAATCCTACCACTGGAATATACTACCACTTTAAACTCTACTTTTAACCCAAACAGTCTTTGTTTCAGTGCAGGGAGGATTAAAATTGCTAATCCAGGAACACAAGAAATTACATTTCATTTTGAAAAGAGCCTAAGAAATGTTGGCCCTATGTTCTCCAAGGTACTTCAATACTTAAAACTGTAGCTGGGCTTTTAGCGAGACTTTGAAAATCACCTCCATGGCACTTACGAATTTCAAAGGGAAATATGAAAGCACTTATTCCTGAATTTTTTTATGTGTCTATTTTGTCTATAGATACCTTTGAAAACCTGGATCTGAGGCATTTCTCAGATTTTTCCTCATATTGCCTACTGAAATGTTTTATTTTTGTTCCTCTGCGAAACGACGGTGTAGATGGGAGTGCAGGCATTACAAACATAGCATTTGACCTGAAAGGACCAAATCTCCATTTCTTTTGAGCTCATTTTCTTCTTTTTCTTCTCATGGGTTTTGTTTGGCCTCCAACTCATGATATTTGCTCTTGGAACTTCATGGAAAATGTATTTTCCAGGGTCCAGGCGGCTGTTGTAACCTCCAGGCACCTCCACTGTAGCTTTTACCTGGCTTCTTAAACAGCTTTGGTGCGCTGTAATACAATAACTGTGTGTGCTTCTCCTCTCTGCTGCCTCTCCTCTCTCCCCCAGGGTTGTCTCAGGTTTCCCAGAGCAACATGCATCAAACAGTGCCTGTGCTCTTTCAAACATGGTGGCGTTTTTTTTCTGCTTCAGAGAGAAATCTGGTATCATCAGACTACGAACGCTTTTATCTTATTAAAAGCGACTTAGGAAACCTTGGATTTGGCTCATGAAGTGGCTTGAAGTGACATGGTCCACTTTGGGCACTGTCATTTCTGTTTGAGAAGGTTAAAGGAAACACTTAATCTTTCTCCCTTGTTTAATTGCAAGCATTTTGTTATGTGTTCCACTGCTTCTGGGCTTATAAATCGGCGTGTGTCCTCTTGCTGTTCCTGTGGAGAGATGCCCTCCCACTCCATGTCCTCTTGTTGCAGCTGGAGTGTTTGTGGCCTTCGACCCAATGTCTCTTCAGAGATATCTCTTAAATGAGATCTTCTGCCCTGATCGTTTCATTTTTCTCTTATTTTTGACCAGTTTTTCTCTTCTCTAGGACTCTCTCTGAAGTCCTAGGCAGCACAGCTGCTCTGGCAGTTCAACCCAAGCCTCGGGATAACGAGCAGTCTCCCCAGGTCCCCTCTGTGTTCCCCAACTCCTTCCTTTTCATGGAGGTGGGATGCAGGTACCTTCAACTCCAGGTTTAAACTCTTAACACTGATGGAGGGCAGAAATGAACACAAGCCTATTTCTCTTGAAGGAGAAGAACTGTAGCGAGAAGTAGCTGGTGAGAAATTCCAAATTTGTACTCTACTCTTCTTTGAATCATTTGACTGAGATGGGGGTGAGCACAAGGTGTTTAAAAGTGTCCATGGATCCACAGAGGCAAAAGTAGGGTAGAAGATGCAAGATCAGGGCTGGTATCAGCATACAAATGATAAGAAGAGATCATAAAATGAGAAATGATGAGGAAATTTAGAAAAAAATTATGGGTAAACAGAGCAGTGAAGGAAAAACAATACCCCAGAGCATTCAAAACAGAGGAGCGATGGTGAGACTTGTACAAATCTGTGAGTAAGGAAGGAGAAATGTCAAGGTATAAAACAATGGAAATAGCTTTTCTTAAATAGAAGGGTGTATGAACAGGAGAAGAAAATCAGAGATGTAACCTGGATGAGAAGTAAAAATTCGTCACTGATGTTGGAGATGAAGGACCTGTCTGTGGTCTGAGTTGAGAGGCCTGGCACAGAGGGAGAGAAAACTGGGAAGAGGGATTCCTCTGTGTAGGAAAGTCAGGACAGAGAATTGGGGGGATATGGTGCTTGGTTCAGAAATTTAAAATTATGTTGAATGCATGACACATTGAAATAGACAAAATCTGAGGAAACATATTGTGATGAAAATATTTACTGTACATTACAGTATCTGGAAAGTAGAGCTAGTTGTGAAATCAACAGGCCGTGTTAAAGGCCTTTTTTACCCCCTTGAACTGGAATATTTTAAATAGAAACTCTTTCTTTTTTTTTTTTAAATAGAAAGTCAACTGTGAAATGAAATGTATTTCCTATTCAGTTGAATTCCCTATTTATCAGCCATTTCACCTACCATGCCATGTACCTCATATAGAGAATCAAAATTACCATCTGCTAAATCGAATGCAAAAACCAGTGAGTCAAGTACATTGCCTAGAAAATCAAATCAATATAATCAGATACATTCAGAACCAGTAAATCATCTGCTTTTAAGTACTTTTTTGTTCAAATATAGAGCTCTTAATATCCGAAGATAAATGTATTTGTTTACATATGTACCTATGCTAAAATATTAACATTTATATTTCGGTTACCTCTAGAGAACCTGAAGCAGCTTAGCAAGGTTCTAAGACTGTCTGATATAGCTTTTTTTAACACTTCATAACTGGAAAAGGTAACAATATATTTTGAATAACTGCACTGAGGTATTTACTTGCTCAGTTTTAGCCACCATAGGACAGCATTCTTAACACACCAGAACATTGTAAATTTTTTTCCCTCTGGTTTGTATTTGTATAGTACCGTGCACTAGGAGGATTCTTCATTACTTTTTATTTGATTTCAGAGAGAATATAATGCAGAGGTTTAATCTTCAGATCAAAATTTCACTTGGCTCTAGAGGGCAGTTTTAAAGGGTATGTAGCATCTCCATTTAAGGTTGCATTTTGTGAGAAGCTTTTCTTTAAAAAAAAAAAAAACAAACCACCTAACTGGTTAAATCTGAAAAGAATGCTCACCTAGGTATCGTTCCTGCTGAACTCTATAAATCCTTGTGAAATGACCTTAGGGATAAAGCTGTGCAGCGCTGTAGTAGAAATACCTGAATTAGATGTGGAAGGCCCTGAGACTGTTACAATATCCAGTATTGTTTCACGGAGCTCTGCCATCACTGGTTGGCTCTGGTGGGGAGACCAGCACATTTGTGCTGGATCTAGCCCTCCTGGGAGTTACGCAGGCTGCCATTTGTTGTACTCTACCATGCATTCATATGCAGATTTTCCTCAGCTGTTAATTTTCATCTTAACTTGTCTGGGGGG
>VXAK01020726.1:0-15643 GCA_013399435.1 Arenaria interpres
TTTTTTTTTTTTTAAAACCAGTGTAAAAGTGATGCGATAACCGTGCTGGTGGTGAAAATGGGAACAGAAGCCAAGAATTTCATTGTGAGACTTAGTCCAGAGGAACCAAACCAGAACAAAGAAGGTGGGAGAGAGAAGCAGAATAATTAATAGCATTTTTCTTTCCGTGGCAAATGAGTTTTATAGGCAAGTAGAGTTTATTATTACCAAAATACTTATGAGTATTTGAACCTTGTCTGGGTTTTCACCAGATGCAGTAAAAAGTAGAGGTAGGAAATGAGCAGAGCACCGAACACGGTGTGTTTGGGAGGTCTCTAAAGTAAAGATGGTGGGTGATTAAAATAAGCTTCTTTACCCACACTGAAGCGCGTAAGTAGCTGCCAGGATTTCACAGCTTCTGAGCATTAGGAAAGTCCCGTTCATATCCGTGCTGGAAACGTTGGTCGTGATCTTCTCTAGCTGGTCAGTGTGAAGATGTGCTTTTCTTCCCAAGCCCCGTTTCACTGCGTCCTCCGCTTCTGTTCACATTGATGAAGAATTTCAGCAAAAGGAAGGACTCTGCGCGTTATATTTTACCAACAATTTTACATTTAATTTTTCAGTTGTAGAGTCCACGGTAACGCAGACTGTATGCCGTGGCGCAAAAAGAAAAGGAGAATGAATAAAAGATTATTTGCTGTTTATTTAGTGTTACCAAGTTAGTATATTGCTTTGTCTAGGTATAAATGTATTCATGTTTATTATTAAATCGTGTTTCTGTAGTTGTCCTGTAGCCCTGAAGCACGTGCTTGCCCCTGAAGCCAGAGAAGTTTTACTTCTGTAAGTGGTACAGAGTGTTTGCTGTGCCACACTTTTGCTTCCCGTTTTCCCTCCTGGATACGAACAGCCCTGACACCTCTCTCTTTTCCCTGCTGGAATTAATTCCCTGTTTCTGCCGTGGCTGTGCCAGCGGGAGGAGAAAGCGGGATGTCTCCGTGCGTGCAGTGGGGAAGGTAACAAGGTGCTACTGCCCATCGTCTCTGCTGGTAGGTGTTCGCTCAAGCTGGGGAGTGGAAAAAGCCTGCCCCAGGCTGAAAGGAAGGTTATTTTGTGCAACTCGATTGCCACGAGGGCATGGAGATGTGACACTACTTTGTTCAGCAGAGGCTGATGTGCTGGAGAGCAGCTCTGGTCCTGGTGGACAACAGGATGACCATGAGCCAGCAATGTGCCCTTGTGGCCAAGAAGGCCAATGGCATCCTGAGGTGCATCAGGAAGACTGTGGACAGCAGGTCAAGGGAGGCCATCCTGGCCCTCTGCTCTGCCCTGGGGAGGTCCCCTCTGGAGTCCTGTGTCCAGTTCCAGAAGGACAGGGAACTGCTGGAGAGGGTCCAGCAGAGGGCTACAGAGATGATGAGGGGCTTGGAGCATCTCTCTTACGAGGAGAGGTTGAGGGACTTGGGTCTTTTTAATCTGGAGAAGAGAAGGCTGAGGGGGGATCTGATCAATGCCAATAAATACTTGAAAGGTGGGTGTAAGGAGGAAGGGGCCGGACTTTTTTCAGTGGTGCCCAGTGACAGCACAAGAGGAAATGGGTACAAACTTGAAGATAAGAAGTTCTACCTAAACATGAGGAGGAACTTCTTTCCTGTGAGGGTGGCAGAGCCCTGGCAGAGGCTGCCCAGAGAGGTGGTGGAGTCTTTGTCTCTGGAGACACTCAGACCCGCCTGGACACATTCCTGTGGGACCTGCTCTGGCAGGGGGTTGGACTAAGATGGTCTCCAGAGGTCCCTTCCAACCCCATAGCATTCTGTGATTCTAGTACACATGCCATAATAGGCACTCTGCAGCGCTGTTAAACACTTGACAGGGCTCTAAAAATGAAACAAAAAAATGCCAGGTGCGGTAGTTCAATGTGGTTTGACTTCATCTTAGATGTAAACATTGCTCTGCATTTGCATAAATTATAAGAGTTTATGCTGGGGATTAATTTGGCCCGGTGACTCTGCGAAGATGAAGTTCTTTGTGTGCTTGTGGATTATGGTGTCAAGAGAGGGGATCACTGTTGCTGGAGAGTGTCGACGAGAAATAGGACAAAAATAGAATAATTTCCATAGCTTAGAAAAAAACCCCATAGAATCATAAAGAGTAATCAGTTATTGGAAAGAATGAATTTTGTGCTCCTAATTTGCAGAAATCCCAGCAGTTGCTACTGTGCCCAACCACTCGCTAATACAATAAAATATAATTACATAATTAAATACAATATAGGATTTCCATAATAGGGAACTTTATTTCCTTGTCACAATATGCGAGTTGCTGCGGTTGAAGCCCAAAGTTCTGCCCTGGAACTATTATTAGACATTAACGTATCACGTTCTAGGCAGGATTCTCCTACAGGGGCACTTCCCAACCCAGGCCAAAATTGCTGTACACGGTGGAAGCTTTGTAGGTTGCCCAAGATGCACCTTTTGGATGGAGAAGTATCTTCTGAACCACGTTTTGCTTTGTTGACTGCCATTGCTCTTTCTCTGGACTGATACGATCTGTCTGCTGTGAAGCCCAGGACTTGCTGGAAGCTTAAATTCAAGCGAATGAGCCACTTGTTGGGGTAGAAATTTTCTTAGATCCTGATTCCCTATTGCTGATGCCACTGGAAACTTGAATAATTAGAATTGCAGGAACAGACACTTAAACTTAGCTACAGTAGAGTCTCTGTTGGGATGAGTACTGTGCACTGTGATACAGAAGCATTAATCCTAGTTTTACTGACGTATTTCCATTTGGACGGGTATTTGTGTGAAATTCTGCAGCACAAGAGGCTGGTTTGCAGCCAGCAGAAACAGCAGAAAAACAACTGGATCCGGTGCTGAGCGATGTTAGTGGGAAAGGTCATCATGGAGGTGGCAATCCTTGAAGCTTCTAGAACTTTTAATGGGTGAAGTATTTTTGGTGTTTATATATTTGAGGTCAGAGAGAAGGAATTACCTGGCCTCTAGGATTTTTTTTTTTTTTTTGGGTACAAGATAACATAAGGGAAAAGATAGAGACTGGGAATTAGATTTTGGAGAAAAGAAATGAAGCCATGTGAGCTGTAATGCAGTTTCCAAATAATCATTGTGAAAATATGGGCCTTTTTGTGTCAACCAGATTCACATAAAGGCAAAGGTGAAGTGCTGAGTCGCGATAAAAGCATGGTTTTGGTTGTTTGCAGGGCGGCCGCTGGTGACAAGGATTGGTTGGTTCTGATTTTGATTTCAATTTCTCTTCCAATCCCTTTTTCCCACCCAAGCTTCTGCCCTTGCCCCCCTTCCATGCCGATCGGCTTGTTTTCATTTATTGCAGTTCATCAGTGGCCTAGTCCTCATCTTGTGAAAATCAACAGCGAAGCTATTAGTGACCTCAGCCACGCAGGAAAAACTCCCAGGTCTACAAAAAATTCCTTGCTTATCCTAATCACTCAGATCATCACCATTTAATGTATCTTAAAATCCATCAAAACGTGGCATCCTTGCACTTTACCTGCTAAGACACGGAGTGCGTAATCCTGAGCCTTCAAGCAGGAGGTTGTGTGACAAATTTCTCCCGAGCCGAGCAGTCGCCTTGCTTTTACTTTCAAAAAAGCTAAAAAAAAAAAAGGGGGTTGAAATGAAAAGACTTCGAGGTTGGCACGTTCTGTTTGTCGGCTGCAGAATCTACTGCCTTCTGAGTAATCTGTGTAGATGTGCGTGTAGAGTGCTTCCACGGTCATAATCTTGAATAGTTCAAATTTAATTATGATGAGAGATCCTGCATTTAATTTATATGTAAAATTAAAAGAAAATATGCAGAAGCTAATCCTGTTCTGAGACGGACTCCAAATAGTTCTGAGCTAAAATGTTTGTAACGTAGAAGTCTTATTAAAATTCCTATTTCTACACATTTTAGTAGTGATTTGGCTTAAAAATTGCAAGACTGTAGTTTCATTTGACTGAGAGAAGAATTATGGGACTGTAGACAGACTAACTGCAGTTTTAACAATGCTAAAATCCATTATAAATCAGAAAAGGAGGGAAAAAGTACACATGCCATAATAATAATTTATTTGACGGTGCTATTGAATATACATACAGCTCACAGATTATGCGTTTCTAGTACACTAAAAATAAGAAGGCTAAGCACAGGGACATTATTTTTAATATGAGGATGCAATGCTAAAGAGGAGAGAAGTTTTTGGAATGATAATCAGGCTGGCGGAGCACCGTGTTCTGCTGGCTCCTGGTTCCGCAGCCTCCTCCGCCAGCTGCAAAAAAAAATAATAAATAAAAAAGACACAAAAAAGCGCAGAAGGCTATACAGTTGTCATCTCCATGTATTTTTTTTTTCTTTTTTTTTTTTTTTTAATATTCCTCTTAGGGAGATTCCCCTAAATATTGGAAGTGTTTATCGAGGTATACCTGTCCAAAATCCAGCTGCAAAGCTCCAGCATGGGTTAGGAAACGCGGGGTGGCTTGGCTGTGTCCTGCTGGTGGGCTTTGGTGGGGCTGAGGGGCGAGTGACGGTATGATTGCCGCTTGTCAGATCTGAAGAGTGAAAATCCAGCTATTATCCTGTCCTCTCTATTCCCCAAAGGTCACTTAAATCCCAGTGGGATTTATTTTGGGAAGCAGACTTTGCATCAGCGCTTAGAAATACAGCTGTGGCGCTCCATCAGTATATATAGGTGAGGCTATATGGATTTCAGATGTATGGGAAAACATGAGTTTGGCCTTTTTGATGTCCTTATGAAGAGGATTTACAAGATTTGTTTGGGTTTTCCTTTTGGTTGTCAGCGATAGTGTATGTCCACCAATAATATGCTTCCTGTTGTAGTCCTTTTTTCTCATTAACTCATTCTGTCATTAGTCTTAGCAATATTGCAAGGGTATGACGGGGTTTTCTCTGAGTGAGTTGCTCGGGGTGAGGCACAAAGTCTGGCCGAGGTGCAAGTTTAGCTGGCTTCTTTATCTGTATTTACGAGTTCCCTTTAATAGGAGCAACAATAAGTAGGAGCCCAAAGATAATTGTGCTCATAGTTCAGCTGAAATCGGTTGTCCTGAAGGACCGTGCGTTGTAATACCGGCCCGAGCTCTAACTGCTCAGAAATGCACTGTTGTGTGTTATTGTCTAATTGGTGAACTGTAATTGCCTATATTGAGAACTGATCTTAAAAGTTAATCTATGCTGGAGTCAGGAAGATTAATGGGGGCAATCACTACCCCATAGATTTCTAGTAAAGTGACACCCCCCCTGGAACGCTTTGCTGGGAGTGCAGTGTGGTCCACGATGAAAGATGGAAAATGCATGGACACGGAGAGTGCTCGCTCTTCTCCAAAAGCTCCTCTGCGCCTTGCCCCACCTTCACCCAGTGCTCTGGGAATAAGGTTTTAGAGGGAATGCGGCTGAGAAAAGGCCCAGAAGATTGGAATTACAGTGTTTTAGGGCAAGATCAGAGGGCTGGAGCACCTCTCCTATGAAGACAGGCTGAAAGAGCTGGGATTGTACAGCCTGGAGAAGAGAAAGCTCCGGGGACACCTTAGAGCCCCTCAACCCCCTGCCGTGGGCAGGGACACCTCCCACGAGAGCAGATTGCTCCAAGCCCCATCCAGCCTGGCCTTGAACCCCTCCAGGGATGGGGCAGCCACAGCTTCTCTGGGCAACCTGTTCCAGTGTCTCACCACCCTCACAGCAAAGAATTTCTTCCTGAGATCTCATCTCAATCTCCCCTCTTTCAGTTTAAAACCATCAGCCCTCACCTATGGCTCCAATCCCAGATTAAGAGTCCCTCCCCATCTCTCCTGTAGCCCCTTTAGGGACTGGAAGGCCGTTATACGGTCCTCCCCAGAGCCTTCTCTTCTCCAGGCTGAAAAACCCCAGCTCTCTCAACCTGTCCTCGCAGCAGAGGTGCTCCAGTCCTCTGATCATCTTCGTGGCCCTCTGCTGGACGAAGCGAAGGATAATGGCAAAATCCACGTTTCATAAAATGCTACAGGTTTCTGGCACTATCTTCTCTTCTCTTTGTTGAGAGTCTGGTTCTTGTTGTCCTTGAAGTGCATGAAGGAGTTATGGCAGAAGAAAGTTTGCATGGACATCCATGATGGTGATGCCTGAATGGACCACTGTGGCCATCTGGTTTTATTCATAACATAAAAACGCTACTTGAGCTCTCCAGAGTTGGTTCATCATTGCACGAGAGCATCTCTCTCAGGGAAAATGTCTGGTACTGAAGTTGCTGATGACAGGCAGTGTACTGCAGCCCGTCATAATTGTTCCAACAGCTAATTACCCACAAAATCGAGTCTGATTTTGTGTGGCTTCAACCTCCTGCCATTAGATCTTCCTCTCATTTTCCTTGCAAAGGCAGTCTTTGCGTCCCAGCTACAAGTCACCACTGGACAAAGCCATGGTGTGGGCGTCGGGAGGGAGAGTGGTGCGGGTGGCCAGGGTGTGGGTGGAAATGGGCCTGGCCCAAACCCAGAAGACAAAAACCTTTGAATTTTGCATTGCCTCTTTGCAAACTTTGAATTTTGCATTACATGAGCTCTGTACAGATTTCTGGCTTAGGTGTGTCTTTAGCTGCTGAAAGAGACATCTAGGAATCCAGTCCTGTTGGCAGGTGTGCAAATGCCTTCGGCTTTAACTTAAACTCTTGGTTAAGTGTACATTTTATTATAGGGTCAGAAACAGTATTTCTCAATTACCATTTATTTGTTCTTATGAAGGAAAAGTGAATTTCATTTCAGTGGAAAAAAGAGGACAGTTAGTTTTCCAGATTTACATTAGACCTAAATCAAAAATCCAATACTGTTCTTGGTGAGAAGAGTAAAAAATTGTATAGGAGCGGCCTGTGTTTGGAGCCCTGCTCTTCTGCTTCGCAGGAACAGCAGGGGCTGCAGACCATAACTCTGTGGCTCAGGGTCTGGCCTCTTAGTTCTCACACACCTTGTTCCAAGCCGGGGATATGTTGGCTGGGAACCGTACGGGGGGCTCTCCAGAAGCAAATGTTGGGGTTTGCCCATCCGGAAGGGTCCATGTGGGTTCCTGACCCCGTGCAGAGACAGTGATGGTACAACCAGGTCCATCCTGGGGAGCTCTGCCAGCCAGGGATTAGACCAGAGGGAACGAGAACAAACCACCCACTTCTGCAAATTAGCCCATAAGCGAGCAAAAAGAAGAAGAATGGTGTGGTCCTTGCAGCCCATTGTAGTCTGAGACCAAAAGAGATAATGGAGATTCTCCTGCACAACAGTTCCATGACTTACTAAGCAGCCACCGCTGCTCCAAGTGTTGGTGCACATCATTCAGCTCTTAAAAATATAAGGACCAGTGAGCAAACTGCAACCTCCCCGCCAGACTTCAGTCTGATGGAGAAATGCTTCCGCCCAGAGTAGAAAGGAAAACGAAATAACGAAGTAACTGTGGAAAGGCTGAGCTGTGGGTTACAAACCGCATCAGTAAGAAAATTTCACGGTCAAGGGTCTACACTCAAGAAGCCTTCCCTGAGCCCAATTCATTTTGCTCTTCCAAGAGAAAACAAGGGCACCCCGACTGCTCTCAATTGCTATATGGAATATAGGGTGAAAGACAATCTTGAGAGTGGCTCGCTGCTAGGTTATTAAGGATATTGTATCTAATGAGACCTTGTACTTGCAAGACCTTGAAATGCACCAGTGCCTTGCTTGCTGACTGCCAAGGCGAGGTGGGGAGGTCTGCATTATCCGGGTTTTCATTTTTCACTTGGATTCTTGTTATAAAGGCACCGAAGGGAGAGCTCTGTGTGTGTGTGTAGCTCATTTGTTAGGCCAAGTGAGCTTAATCAGTTCCATGGGCTTCCATAAACTCATAAGGTTGCGGTACAAGTTGTGTAATCAACCATGACAAGATTATCACTTGTCTTGAGGTGTATTTAGATTGACTTTTTAGGCAACTCGGATGTTAAGTATTGAGTTTTTTCTGAGTTGTATTGTCAGGAGAAAAATTTATCTTGAACAGCTGGGCGAAATGAAACTGTATCATCCATTAAAATTAAAATGATCATTTCTGAATAAAAGTGACTTTTTAAGCTTGCTCCTGGCACCGTAGTAAGAGATCAGTTTATTTCTCTCATGCACAGCACTTTTCTATTAGGAGACCATGTAATGTAATGTACATTTAACCCTTTATAGACCCTTCTGGGTATCTCGCAGTTCCGATATTATGACTGGCATAAAATGTTTTGATCCAGATGCATAAAATACATATTTCTTGCTCCTGGTTTGCTATGCTCGTGGATTTTTTAGCATTGAAGTGTCGTGCTACTGGCTTTCTATAAAAGCAAGCTCTCTTGCTTTTGTCCTAAAACTGATGGACCACTATGAGTTTGGAGTCTTCAACTGATGAGTATAAAATTGTGGTTTTTACCAGGTTCTGATGATACTAGCAAATATATGTAAATAGGGTATAAAATTAATCAGTTGGTGTTCACTAAAAAAGCATCATGTTTACCTCAGCCTTATAGCTATTTTGCTCTCCTACAGGGGCTATTTTAATTAGCAGCATGAATTTTCGATAGTTTAATTTATTTTATGATTGGGTAAAAATATACTTTTGGAAGGGTTTATTTATAAACTGCCCAGGTACTTAGCAATAACATTTCAGCAGCATCTGTGAAAGCGGGATGTCTCATAAAACACAAGTTTTTGCTCTTCGTTTTGCTTTTCTTTGGCCTTGCCAACAGGACAGTTACTGGGGCTTCTTATTTTCTTGCCGCTCTTTGCTGGTGACAGCAGAGTGAAGCAAAGTGAGGATCAAATAATTAAATGCAAAAAACCCCATGTACTCAGTTATCTCCTCTGAGGGGATTCTTCTGTGTAAAAGGCTAATAATCATGATGGTTTTCTGGCAGTGTTAGGTTGGTGGTTGGACTGGATGATCTGAGAGGTCTTTTCCATCCTTGACAAGTCTATGATTCTGTGATTCAATGGTGATTTCCATTCCAGCAGACCATGATAGACTTCACAGACTTTAGGATCTGTTCATCTGCTCGTTGGATTTGTTCGTCTGCTGCTTGAAATCCCGGCAGAGTTTCTGTAGGCTTCAGTATTTGTGGCACTGAGTGATAAATGCCACGCGGCTGCAGTTCTGGACCTTTTCATGTTATGCTGCTGCTCTACGGAGCTGATGATGTGTGATGTCCTACAAGAGTCCAGCCCAGGTAATCTCAGTCCTGACACCCACGTGCTTCCAGTGAGATTCTTGCATGAGAAATGTGAGTATTTAAACTGACATGGACGTTGTTTCGTCTATAATTGAACCAAGTCCCTTCCTGCGTTTGAAATAGCAGAAGTGCCATTGTATTAGTAACTGGGTTTAAACTTTGTAATTAAACCAGGAAATTTATGAAGAATTTCCCTGGGATCAAGTTATGCCATGCAGAAATAAATTTAACTTGTAAAGTTTATTCAGCTTTGTTTGTACAGGGAGTAGAAAGAACATGGTATATGGATGGTACCGTCTTTGAAGTGTTTGCAGAGAGTCATGAATGCAAGAAGCAGATGGATTAGGTGCTTAGGCTCCTGTAGTAAGACTGTATTCCATAATTGCCATGTATGCAAAGCTCTCGTTGATCTGCATGAAACTTTGTCTGAGGGAAGACTAGATAAATTTCTTGAAAAACTTCAGGAAGCGGAGCCACCTATGAAATTCAGAGCTCTGTCTACTGAATGCCAGCATTCCCAGTGCGGAAAGAGTGTTCCGACAAGGAGCGTTTCATAGATGTCTGGAAGGCCAGATTTTGGGTTTGAGAATGTTCTCTTTTGCAAATTGGTACAACCGTTAAGCAGTTGGACTAATCAGGTGTTCCATCACCATAATTTCCTGAGAGAACATTCCATAGAAATGCTGACTCTTTCAAAAGGACAGATCAAAAAGTTACAAAGAATAAGAAATTACCTTTGAATTTCCACGTTTTCAAAATCACATTTAAAAACGTGTCCTGCAAAGACCTAATCCCCAAAGGGATGTGATGTCAGTATATAAATAACCTTTTCTGGATGGGGTCTCATAGTCAATATGTTGTAATGGACAAATTATGTCACTTATCCTCAGTCTCTACCTACCTTGCTCTTCCTACAATTTAGGACTGTGGTTTATTAATAAATGAGATATTTGGATGTTTATTTAAACATTTAAGTCTTTTTTAAAAAACAGGCTATTTTTCTCATAAAAACGACATAGCATGGACAATACTGTGGTTCCTGCCGTTAGAAAAGAGTAATTACTTACAGCCACTCTTATAGTATGCTCGCTTGCTAAATGCATAAATCTAATAATGCAACAATACAATGCTACAATGAGCTTCATGAATTGGAAAAAGATAGAATTTAAATGCTTTTGGCACCTGACATACATTTCTCACAGAAGGTCTATAATTTCCTGTATTAGAGCTAGCTGCATCCTTTAATGAATGCAGCTGGAGAGAAGACTAAAGGATGTTTTGAGGTTCATGTATTTAGCGCTTAGTCCACTAGGTACCATTTTGCTTGTTACTTTTGATTTTAAAGCTATCAGCCTCATTTGGGCAGTTCATCCCTTTTTGCGGGGAGAAGATGGAAGCGAAGGATGGCAAATTAGGTTTGGAAATTTAAGACTCAATGGCGCAAGGTTAAAACCAGTGTCCCTGTCCGTTGTTGTTGGAAGCGTATTTCAAATGCCTCTGGGTCGCTTATGCGCATTTTGGAGTGGGTGTTTGTAGATGTTGATGTGTGCTTGCCTGGCTCGCTCTGCGTTTATGGAAAAGTGGTAGATTATAGTGTATTTCGCTGTGGTTTCTCTGACCTAAGCATCAGCCATGAAAGTTTAATCTTCTCCAGTGTGCCCAGCAGTTATATGGGTGTAAGCACCAGTTGGCACTGCGCACTGGTGTGGGTGGGACTTTCTTATTCCAGGAATAGGTTTGGTTTACAGAAGCGGTGTCGGTGGTAAAATAAGGAGCGCTGTATCCTCCCCGACACCGCTGAAACACTGGAAAATTGCAGTATTTCAAAGCTAAATCTGATGCTAGAGCTGGCCGTACGATGAAAGTCCATCAGACAAAGAGTGTGCGATTCTGGGGACGGGGTTAAAATACCTGGAGAACAAGTTCAACCATTTTGGACATGTGTTTTGCTGGATTGGTCTTCTTTAAGGCTATGCTTGTGATAAGGGGAAGCTGTCTCGTTCTCTGCTAGATAGCACTGTGATCTGCATCCCAGAGGATGTCCAGCACGTGGGCTGCTCCCCTCTGCTGTCCAGAATGATGCTCTTGCTCATTCCACGTTTGCTGTTGCCAAAGGGCAGCCAGTGGAGAGGAGCTGGCAAGTAAGAGGAGCTGAGGCTCGACAAGGCAGAAGTGTTTAGTTCAGATGTATCCAGACTATGCACATCATCTCTTTCTGAGAGAGAAAACTGCTGTGTTTCACATATTTCATAGCCTTCTCCAATTTGAATCATCCCTAAGTCATTCTGAACCTGTGTTCCTCAAGTGTTGAAAACCCGAGTCCCGTGGAAAAGCTTTTTAGGAAAGTCGTAATAACCTTAAGAGTAAAACCTTCTCCTTTCCTTGTGACATTGGCCGCCCTTCAAGTGTGGGGGTCGTGTCAGTCCTTTGGCCCGATCAAGATAAATGATTTACATATTTCATGAGCTGAGTACCCTTTTGTGTTGACCGATTCCATGCAAGTCTATCAAATGATTCTGCCTCGCTTTTGCCCTTAGTCTCATTTAATTAGATACAAGTCTACATGCAGTTCAGTCCAACTAGTCTCTCAGTGTAAGTTGTGGTTTCTCTTTTTGGCTTACTCTCTACTTCTTCTGTGATTGAAGCTGTGGAATCTTGTAATTCATTTTGTTCCACCATTATTGATTTGGTGGCAAGAGTCCAAATGTTGAAAAAAATTTTCCAGGTTGTTGCTGCCCTTGATTTCCAAAGACATTGCATACAATGAAGCGTGTGGATCAGGAATTGACGTATCCATAGTGTCACCAGGGTTTGAGGCTGCATTTTCAATTGTAAAAGCAGTTTATTGTTAATTAGAGAGACTTCCAAGGGCATCATGATCTCCTGATAGTCTGTGAAGAGTACCTTCAGTAGACTCAGCTCTGGGAGGGGTTGCCAAGACCAGCGCTTGCGTAAATCCTGAATTGATTCCCTGCTGAAAAAGAGCTGTTAGAGTATCCAAGTTACAGTTATGAAATTAGATCAGATTTTAAATTCTGGTTTTTTATAAGTGGATTTTGCTTTTTGATTCGTGTTAAAAGAAAAAAAATCCAAACCCAAGTACTTCACCGTATCTTAACAGACCTGTATGCCACTCCTTGTAGCCACTGTCTGTGCAATGAAGGTAGCTGTGTTTCAGTGGCAACCCACAATTTAAGCATATTTCTCTAATGAATTTGACTATTTGAGTCGAGTTAGCCTTCCTCTGAGATATTTTTGGATGGCATGCGGTAGGACTAACTAGTGAAAGGTTATGGAGTTGGATCCCGTTGTGTATTTTCTCCTACGTTAATGCCCGCTGTCTTACTAACGTGTTAAGAGGTTGTGGCTGGAAAACCCAGTGACTTACCTTTACAGCCGAATACTTCATCTCTCATTCTATTGTTAGATGTCTGCAGATGTCCCAAAGAATGACTTTCTGGGGACTCTCTGCTGGGTTACATGAGAATGCAATGGTGTGGAGGAGAGTCCATCTTCTTCAGGGTCTGAACTGCATTTCCACAGTGCACGCTTTGATGATCAGTTTGAATTAGTCTAAAATTACACCATTCTCCATTTTAGACCTCCGATCTTTCTTTGATTTGTAGCGCCTCCTTCATTTATTAAAATAAAAAAAAAAGTGTTTGTATTTGCCTGTCTATGCTTGTATGTAAAAAATGGTCTTTATGAAGATGAAGTCTTTTCCTTGTGTCTCTGCCGCTGCTGCTTTGTTATAATGGAATGACGAACTGTAAATAGAATTGACTTAGAGGCTGAACCAGTTGTTGGTATTTTGTTAATAATAATAGGAGCTACCCCCCATCAGGTAGTGTGAATATAAATTCTGAGTTGTTACGAATGCCAAATAACTTTGTGAAGATTACCATCTCAGTTCATCAAATCTGTCCTGTCGTACATCAGTCATTCTGACCTGCTGTATGATGAAATGTATTTTTATTAACTAACCTTGCTGTCTGTTGCACAGACATGAATGTCTTTTTAAAATCAGGACGAGCTCTGGAGAGCTTGTCCTGAATTGTGCCTGCAGATGCTTGTCCCGTTTATGTTGTAAACTAGCAAACACCCTCCGTAGTTTTCCTGCGTTTTATTTTTGATGGATCTCCTAAGAGCATGAATAGCTTAGTGGAGAAATGCACAGCTAAGGTGCTAACCTGTACTAGCTTTGTGCAGAACATACTCCTCTGCCTCTTCTGCTGTTACCTTGCCTTTTAGTTATGTGCTGGACTCAGTTTTAAATCCTGACCCTGGCATTCAGTGGATTATATGGATCAGCTCTTTCCTGTCTTTCTGAATTATCAAACTATTAAGCTCTGAACCTCCATCATTCCTGTGTCAGGCCAGATTTCGGTCTGTCACGAGCATCATTGGTAGATCCATTTGAATTCTGCTCCTGATTATATCCTCGTAGTTTTGAAACGCTCCCCCTGTTGGAACTGTTCCACTAAAAAAAAAGAAAATGAAAAAAAAAAAGGGATTATGACTCCCTTTCTTTGGGTGAATTAGGGGTTATTTGATTTGTTTTCTTTTGCCTGGAGGAAATTGAAAAGGCAAACTTACCGATAAGAGCAGGGGCTGAGACGTTTTTGCTTTGAAGACACTTTGAAGACATAGTTCATCAGAGAAGGCCTTTCTCTCCAAAGTGGTGAAATAAGGTGTCACATTGTCTTTTCCACTAGTTGTGGCTGACACACTTGGCCCCCCACTGTCCTCCACGTGGTCCTGGCAGGGCTGGTGGGATCTGCTTTGGTGGGGGCACCTCGTAACTCTTCATGCCAAGAGGCAGGTAAGACAAGCCTCCACAGAGGTGAGGACCTGGTCTGGGAAGAGCTTGGTGCCGAAGGGCATGAGCCTCCACTAGCCCCCATTTGGGGCAAGAGTAACATTAGGACATGGTAGGCACTAGGAGAGGCTGAATAAGTCCTTGGATGATTCTTCAGGCTTCTCATTGTGAGAAGAAGTGTTGGGTCCTTCTGGTTCTGTGAAAAACCTGTGCTTTCAGAAAGAGAAAGTGAGTAGACTGATGGACAGCATGAGGAGGAAAGTCTGATCTCCTATACTTTTATAGTCATACTTATTAATTAATTCCTTTCTGTGGTGGTTTAAATGGGAACTGTCAGGTCTTAGTGGGTGTCTTAGTTTTTAGGTACGCAGGGAACCAATAGTTAACCTTCTCCACATCTCCTTAGTTTCTTTTTCCAGTTCTCGTGTCTCGGTGGCTCACAAGACCCCGTATTACAACTTAAAAAGGCTGATCTGTTGTCTCCCTCCTGGCTGTAAATGAAAAGGCTAAGGATTTGTCAAGTCCCCGTCTCCGCTGGGAGCATTAAGGAATAACTTACCTAAGCTTTGTTTGTTACCATCCCAGCTGAAAAAGCTGGTCTTGAGACCATGCATGGACTGACTTTGGTTGATCTGCTTAGCTGTGAAAGCACATTTTTCATTAAAATTAAAACACTATCAGACTTAGACCACCAATTGATGGCGAGTGGGGTTTTTGTTTGTTTAAAAGAGATGAGACGTACTATTTTTACCCGGATTGGCTCAAGATGTTAACATGAAGTAATAACACGTGACTGTTGTTTTGCATCTCTCTTAAGAAATAACACTTCCTTCTCTTAATTAATGAAAGTGGATTTGCTGAATGGCCTGCTTATTGATTATGGCAGTCACTGAATTTTTATGTGCTATATCTGCATGTTCTTATTTGGGTTATCAAATATTCAAAGACCATTTGATCAATTTTTTTCATTTTTTTTTTTTCAAAAGGCTAAGTGTTTCTGTCTCTCGTTTGACGGGCACTGTTTTAAGAGGAGTGGGCTGGAGGGGAACGCTTCCTATGTATTTTTAATGGGGTCATGGAATTGCGGGAGTTACAGGACAGGAATGGGAATAGTCTCTGCTTGGTTGGTTGTGAGCTCTATTAAGGTGATTTTGGCGTTGGGAGGAACACGGGTACTGTGGTTCCAGCTGGTCAATAAACTTGTGAGCGCTCAGGATCATCGTAAGCTTTTTTT
This sequence comes from Arenaria interpres, assembly GCA_013399435.1. Lineage (NCBI taxonomy): Eukaryota > Metazoa > Chordata > Aves > Charadriiformes > Scolopacidae > Arenaria > Arenaria interpres. The sequence continues at coordinate 15,247 of VXAK01020726.1, forward strand.
CCTTCAGTTTTTCAGGGCAGTTGAAAGGTGGCAGCGACCCTGTCGGAGCTGGAGCCCTGGAAAGGTGTAGTCAGTGTTCTTCCACAGCGCAGGGTTTTGATGTGAATTTTAGTATAAAAGAAAACAAGCAGAATGGTGCTGGAGAGCACATTTGAGGAGAAAGACCTGGGAGTTGTGCTGAACAACAGGATTACCATGAGCCAGCAATGTGCCCTTGTGGCCAAGAAGGCCAATGGCATCCTGGAGTGCATCAGGAAGAGTGTGACCAGCAGGTCGAGGGAGGTCATCCTCCCGCTCTACTCTGCCCTGGTGAGGCCCCATCTGGAGCATTGGGTCCAGTTCTGGGCTCCCCAGTTCCAGAAGGACAGGNGCCGGAGCTGAGCTAATGGCAGGAGGC
>VXAK01020732.1:2821-22802 GCA_013399435.1 Arenaria interpres
GGAACTCCTTTATTTTCAGAAACATAAACCATAAGTATGGGTGAAATTATGGCCATAAAGGACTGTGTTAGCATGAAAAAGAGGTTCATTTTGGAAACAAAACTGATGGTCATTTGCAAGTGTTTAAAGACAGAATGAGAACTAAAACACACTGAAAAATACTCCTGCTCATGCCACATACTTATTCTCTGTGTCAAATATTTGTGTTTGTTGGCGAAGTAAGGATTTTCAAAATCATGACAGCTAGACTCAGTTTGTCTTGTAAATACTCAGTTATGTCTGGTTGTTTCAATTAATTCTTTCAGAAAATGTATCAAATTTAAACTGGTAAAGCAATATGAAATATCAAAGAGGTTTTACCTTCTTACATAAAGTATGACTTTGGTCCAGAGTACACAGTTGCAAGCCATCCATGCACTAGCTATTTTGTGCAAATAAAGATAGATCTAATCTATCTTCTTCATATTGATATAATTAATTCAATCTCAGAGCAATTAAGTAATCCTGCTCAGAAAAATAACGGCAAGGTGAAAACATGCCTTAAACATGTGCTGAGTTTTCAAGAAAAAGAAAAATAAAAACTGAAATAACAATTAATGACGATTGTCTCCCTAAACCTAACCAGTGATCTGAGAAATAAGTTGATCTGTTTCTCACTTATTATTGTTACTAATGATCTGCAAACCAAATTCTGTTACGATTTCTATCTTTGAATTTTCTATCTACCTGCTTTCTATCTTCCTGCTTCCACAGGAAATTTGCAGTGATGTGTACCTACTTTCTTAACACACAAGGCTTCTTCAAGCCCCATGGCCCTAATTTAGCTATGCATGGGTGATTTGGACAAGTCAACAGATCTCATTAGGAGCCAAAGAGAAGTTGACCCATGTCTGTTCATGTGCAACATAGGCAAGGCTGAAACATAAGTGCAGCAAGAAGTACTCTGCTCCTGTCCTTAAGCAAACTTCCAGGAACTACCCTAGATGAAGTTGTCCAGAATCCCTGAGAACTGGATGGAGCACCAAAAGTAATTAAATGCATTTATGGTCTGTTTTGAGGTATGGTGGGAAGTATGGCAATGGGGAAGGCTGCAGTGCTACATCCACTACAGGCTGGTAGCCTCTGTCTAGAACATGGGTATGAGACCCAGAGGAATCAAATCAGAGATGTCTTTTTCTGCTCTTTAAAATGGGAAAAGCTAGATCCCAGCTCAAAGCCTCTTAAGTTTCACGATTCTGCATGGCCAGTGGAAGACAAAAACTATAGAATCATTGTCTGTTGTCATTAATGTATGCAAATGTGAACCTGAATCTACCAAAGGAACACATATTATTGAGGACAAAAAGCACATATTTCACATAGTTATTTTTCATAGTAGTAGTATACTGCAATTAGAATTTGAAGGTTTGTTTCTTTTTTTCAATAAAACTGGCTAAAATGGCCAATATGTATTTTAATAGTAGTATAAATGCTAAAATAAAGTTGGAATGAAACATCCACTGGATGTCAAAACATATCAATATGCTTTCTAAAATAAGTTGCCAATGAAAATAATGGAGTATTTTCATTGGCATACTAACAGCTCCTTATATGTCACTATAAGCCTAATTTTCTTAACTAGAATTTTGCATAATTAGAATGCAGTCTAAGATGAAACCAAGACTGAACTTTTTAGTTTAACTGCAGATGGATTTGAATCAAAAGTTTGGATAAAGTTCCAACCTTTTTCAAAGGTTAGGGGTGTTTGGATCTGGTAATGCAGTAGTTTTGTACTTCAGTGCAGTCAATGGAGACATTCTTGGAGCGTTTTACGCGGGAGTTGGATCAGGCTCTCAGAATGTAATGTAAATGGACAGTACTGTAAATTTCTTTATTACAAGAGCATGAACTGTAGGATTTTGTGAGGAAAAAAAATTTAGCATTGATACTTAGCTTAAAGGGTAAACATCTGCATCTGAAGAGTTCTATTTCTAATTGTTACTATCAAGGCAACTAGAAAATAACAATCATGAAAGAAATGGAGGAATTTGGACTTTCTCTGCTTGATAAACTAGCTGAGTATGAAATAAAAATGTGGAAAAAAAGAAGCTAATTTGCATGGTCATTAGATTAATTTATTTTTAATAATAAATACATCAATCATGTGTCTTCAGCTATAAAGGGGTTGACTCTGCTTTTTGTTAAGATCCTGTAACAATTCTCACTTCTTAATGAAGCTTTTTTTCTAGCCAGAGGGAAAAAATAATATTACCATATCCAAAATCTGACCAGAATAAAATGTTTTTGGCTTTTCTGTAGCTAAGAAAAGTGTCCGAATTAATATCAATCACATTTTATTCAACAGAAATCAAACAGCACACAAGTCTCTGAAGATAAATTCTATTTGACCACAATTTAAATAGCAGTGAGACTGCAGCCCAATTAGTAAGTTCTCTCATCCAGGATTTCATAATAGAAAAAATGGAATATGTTGTGTGTATGTGTATAGTATGGGAATGTTAACCAGCTAACATAACTACGTAGATAGTCATTGCATAGGCTGGTTCAGATTTCCATATGGAGTTTCCACAGAAATACATAACAGCCGAAGATCTGCACTGTTATTTTCTTACCTATTTTGTATGTCACAGACAGTTTGCCTCCCTTTTTATCCACACTCCAGTGTTTACATAGCAAACTATGCCAGCTATGTGTATATCATGTGCAAGTTTCCTTCTAGGTGATGGTAGTAGAACATCTTGCAATTCTGGGCATGCCACTAAGGAAGTATCATACAGAATTGGTGCTGGTAGTTTTGAAAAGAAAATTACTTCCAGAGAGGATATGTTAAAAACAGAAACTGAGGCTGTGTTGAAGGCAATATATAACTTTGTTGGAATAGGTGAACAAATCCTTCTCATATTATCTAAAGACTTTCCTCATTGAACTAGTGAGATTCGGGGAGGATCACCATGAAGTTCTCCTTTGGCTGGATATTAATGCTACCTGGAAAAAACACTGAAGCATGCTGAGATACACCTATTGGGTTATAAATACATGCAGATTCATATTAATACTCAAGTCAAATATTCTATATTTTCATTCTTTTCAAACTACTCTAGCAATTTTCTGTTTCTTCATTTTATAGGCCCTCTAAATTTTCAAAACTTGAGAAAGAACAGTTCTATAAATGTCCTCCATCTAGGGTTCATAAAACTGGTTAAGCCTATAGAATTGGTGTGCTAAGGCAAGGAAGTGCTAAATTCAGACACTACACTCATGCAGTGCAAAGTCTATGTTGTGCTGTGGTTTTCACACACCACCAAAACCAGATAAAAACTATCCATTTACTTTTGTGTGGAGGGAGCGAAAAGATATGTAAGCTCTGTGACCTCCATGATAGCCCACAAAGATACTGGGTAGAGAGAAATAGACATGTTTACATCACCACAAGTTTAAAAATATCTCTCATTCTTTAAAGAAGTCAGAAACTGAAGCACTTGGAGACTGTCAATCTCTCACACATTCAAAGACTGAGTGTAGCAGGGATGCTACAATAACAGAACAGTCGTGTCTCTTATAGAGCTCAGTTTTTATGGACCACTTACAGTGAAATGGCATTTCTCTCTAGGGTCTTTCAGTTCTGTCTTTCTTAATGAGAATACTGTTAAGAAGACTGACATTTGCAGTTATGATTTTGTGACAAGACAGTTATCCTTCGGGAAGAGGACAAAAAACACTAGCTTATTTAATGAACTCTATTGAGAAGATAGTAATCTAATTTTAGTTACTCTTTCCACTGAGCAAGTTTTAAATCCAAAGCTCAGAAGACAAAGAAGCTCTTCCCAGTCAGAAAGCAGCAAGACTGAAGTGGCACCATAAGGCAAAATGAACTGGCAGCTGAGGGTGACAACCCATCAGCACAAGGATCCCAACCAGCAGTCAGCAATAGGGTTGTGTTTCTGCAGCCAAGACAGCCTGAGGATCACAGGACAGAGATGGGGACACACGAATCTCTGAATGTCTATGTCCCATTGTTTACCTTAAGGTGAACACCTCCACAGCTCCCATCTATAGCAATGAACATGGACGAGATGGGCTGGGGGCAAAGAGGCCTCTGCGCATTCCAAACAAACTCAGAGGCCACAAACTATGGTCACAGTGGGTTGGACAGGGCACCCACCCTGAGACACTCATGACAAGGAGTATTGCGTGGCAGGATGCTGGTGCAGGTGCCTCCTGACCGCACTCTCTTTGCAATGGTATGGGCATGGAGGTTGTTCAAGCCAGTAGAGTTTCTCATGACACCAAAAGCATGACCCTTCCCCCCTAACTGTGTCCTCAGTCTTGGGATGTGGAGTGAAGTTGAGTGGTGCCCACCTTCTTGGACTTCTCTGTGGGTGGTAAGTAAAGTAGAGGAAAATGTGGCTGAAGTCCTCCAAGGGCTCTGGAGCTCTCTCTTGCTTGCTATCAGGCATCTCTCCAAGTGACAGCCAGATCCAAGAGCTGTCCCAGGCTCTGTGTGGCTCCATCCTGGTCATCTCATCATTGAGGGCCTCAGTCAGCACTAACTTATAGTGGACTACAAGGACTTACTCCCTTCTAGCCAGTTCCCATGGCCAGCTTCCTAAATCAGACGGTGCCATCAGTGGCAGACCGGCTGCCCTGCTGGAGCTCCAGCAAGGGAGTCATGGTTGTAGAATTTCTGTTTCTTACATGCTGGTCCAGAGCAGTGAACTGGTAGCCTGGGCCTGGGGCAAGGGCCATTGCCCTTTAACTGAGGCATCCTGGAGGGCCAGTACTGCTGAGGATGGGCTAATGTCTGTTGTGCGGGCCAGACCTTACACAGGATTGAAGACTAGACTCACCTAACCCTGTATCCTCCACCTAATCCTCATTAAAGTGGGGAACTGGGGGCAGGGTTAGGTACAGGGCTGTGACCTGCCACTGCATCCTGGCCCAATTTTGGGCAAAGCCCCTGGCAGCTGAGTTCCATGGGATACAGCTGTGGATGCAGCCCCTGGAATGGTTGTGGGGCCAGATCTAATGGTGCCTAGCTGTGGGGGCAACTCTTGAAATGGGGCCCATTGCCCACCTCCAGCTCAAGTCCCATCAGGGTTTGGCCCAGGACCATCAGCAGGAGGTAAGGAGGGCCCTGACCGGATACTGGCGGCTCCAGGCTCAGGGTGGTAGTCATATTGACTTGTATGAATGAAATCCATCAGACATTGAGGAAAGGACGCACACAAATTCCTGTTCATTAGCGTGGATGGATTATTCCAGCAAGGTTTCCATATTTCTGCATTGTCCTCAGGCAATGAGATGCTTTTTTGTTTGGCTATTATTACTGCAAGTGTGGTGGTTGTGAAATCACGTTTTTTGTTCATTAAAAAACCCAAAAATTCCCCAAAGCCACTGAAGTGTTGTTAGATTGATCCAAGACTCTGTTGCCAGATTTCAGTCAATACCAAAAAAAAGTGCAATGCAGAGAACAGAGTGACCATTCATATTAATGTAATGAATATCCAAGTGTTAACAGTCAGAAGTTCAGGTGCAGTGTAAAGAGAGATATTAGCAATAAAATGCTTGCTGCCTATGAGTAATTACATCCCCAGCAAACTCCACTGTCATTGTTGGAAGTAAACTCCTGTTTATTAGCACAGATGTATTATCCTAGCCTGCAGCTCTCCTAATCTTTCTAATCACACTAGCATTTTAGGGGCATAGTCTACCTGAAAGGAGATATGCCTTTCTCCCAGTGCGGTAGGTTCCCATATGGGAAATTAGCATCAGTGGGGAGACAACTCGCTAAAAGTCCATGTTGACCCCTAATCCTTTGTTAGCCTCAAACATGGAGCAGTATCTGTCCTCTGAAACAGACAAATTCTGTGGCTTCTTTAATAAATAAAACTGCATCAGATCACTGATTTCTACTTGCAAATCCATGCACAAATGGCATTTTTGTCTGAATGATTTCTGATCTTTTAATTAAGTTTATAAAGGTGTTTCTGTCACACTACTTGTATATGTGTCTGCGTTACTGTCTCAGGCAGGCTGAAGAAGCTGAAGGGAAAAATGGGAATAATTTCTACTATAGCTCTCTTACCTTCACCCTCAACCTTGGCACCTCAGTATCCTGTCTGCATTATGTTAAAAGCAAGTCATTGACTTGAATATAAAAACCTTAGATTTATGTGTTCTGCAATTTCTTAAATTTCATACACTGGACCACTTAAAAACTTAAAAGAATCAGATTTTATATAGCAACTGTCAACATAAGGGGACGGTTCTCTGATTTATACCTAGAAATAAAAGCTAAAGTTTCAGGGTTGCCAAACCACTCTCTTGAAAAACGCAGTAACTACAGGAGGGAAAGAAATGGAAGAAGTCCTTAATGTTTACAGTCATTCCCTAATGGAACAATTCTGTGCTGTTTACTGTTAACCCCTTCCATAAGCTACCCCACTTATAGAAAGGGAGGACCATTTGTTCCTAAGGACATATTGGCTGTGAATTACTCACTTGGTGTCAAGATCTAGCCTCGGTGAAGAAGAATGGTGTATAAAAAAAAATATCTTAAGAGATGCCAGTTGTTAAATACCTTGTCTCCCCTGTGATTGCTTGTGTAATTGTGTAGCAGTCCTTATGTCTTGATGGGGCTGTGGAGCTATTGCTTTTGAAGTTAGCTAATAACTCATGAAAAAATATGAACTTCATCCAAATTTAAATTATTGCTAAAAGCTAAATGACATAGTGAAGTTACATAGTCTGGAGCCAGCTCCATCTGACAGGGCTGGGATGGGTGAAAACTTATCTTCTACTTACCTTCCCACCAGAGGCAAGATAGACGCACAGCGTGCTTGACAAGGAGCTCCCAGTTGTTAACAAAACAGTCCACTAGAGAAGCATTGTTCTAGATGTCTGGATGAGAGATAGCCATTATGTGAGTCCAGGAAAAAGCTCTGATAGAAGAAAAGGTCCCCACAATACAGCAGCAGCAAAGGTATAGGACTACTGTAGCAACAGTTGCAATGAAGCTGGCAAATGAAAAGTAATTTCTAGCCAGAACACAAAGGAAGAATTGTTCCAAAACCACAACTGGAATATAAAAAAAAATCATAGATACTAGACTGGAAGAGGAGTTTTTCATTACACGAGAGTAAAATTTTCGTCTTGTGGAAAACAAGAATAAAGAAAACTTCTGGTAATTTCAGGGTGGCATTAATCTAGTCTCTGGTGCATTTAATGAAGCCCATCCATAGCTCTTACTGCCCAAATAGGTAAACTAACAGCATATAACTATTTCAGAAATTAAAATACCTGTCTGGCTGAGATGCCATCACCCTAGCTCAGCATGTGATCCCCTCTCTCTCTCTCATCCCACATGGCTGCAGCTCTGTAGAGAGAGCAGTGCTGTGTACTCCTCAGTGGAATCTATTCTGTTGTTTTCTGCCTGCTTTGTGTTTCCTGCATTTTACTCACACTTACTGGTTGTATGGTTGTAAGGACTTTCCCTTTTTCTCGCTATCCATACTTCTTTTTCTTATTGTCAGATTCCATAAGACTTTGAAGATGTGGTTAGGGTTGCAAATCCCCCAATCTTTGATGACAAACACAGTGTTCTTCTTTTGAAACAAATTCTGCCCTGAAGCAAATGCTGGTTTCCCACATGTTTGCTCAACAGAAAAACAGCTTTTGGCACTTTTTCACCTGACCCCGCTTTCCCTTTCCATGCCCTAAACAAAACGGTGCCCTAATTTGAACAGTATGTTTATTTACCTATGAAAACAGAATTCTGCTTTGGGGAAATGGGAATTGGATGGAAGCAGAGCTTCATGGCACATCACAAATATGTTGTTTTTTGAAAAATAATGAAACGTAGGGCAGAAGAGGATAAAAAAATGAAGCTTTCCAAAGGTGTGTGCTTCAGGAGACACAGAGATGGCAAGTTATCTGAGGTACATCATGGAAGGTAAAGGATGAGATACAGAACTGCCAGGGTCTCATGGAGAAAGGCTCAAAGGACCTTCTGCTTCTGTGGATTTTCTGCTTTCAGAGTGTTTGTAGATAACACCTAGATAGTTATTGCCCAAGATACATACAGTGTTTCTACTGTTAGGCAAGTAGGATAGTTAATGCACCCAGACAAAACACAGTAATAAAAGCAGCAGTAGTTGAGAATTTTTCTCTTCTGCGTATTTGGTTGCCTGGCACATCTAACATTTCTAATCTTTCAAGTCAACTTCCTTCAATTTTAAAAAGAGTAAGTTAAAATTGAAATTAATCTTTACAAGGTTAAGGTAAGCATGGCCTACGTGTCAGTTTAAGACCAGTGACCAGAGTCCTTTGACGCACAGATACTGATTTGCAGTTACTTCACATTTTCTGCATGCAGACTCTGCAGTCAAAAACATTGGGAGTGCTGAAGGTATAGCAATAGCCCTTTTGATAGAGCCTGTAAAATCCAGCCAGGGACATCCTCCAAGTACCAGACTAACCCTAGCCTAGCTCCTGCCAGATCAGTAACACTGCTTGTGCTACTATTACAAGTGTTCTTGTGCTACCAGAGCAAGTGAACTCCAGATGCTAAATCTTTCGTGACAGGGCAAATCTAGTACTGATTCTTAGTTTCATATCCAAAATCCCCTCTTATCTGTTCATCTGGTCTCAAACTTAACCATGAATCTGTATCTAACAAACCCACACTTGAATCATACCTGTTTCCGACGGCTGTTAACTGTAGCCTGGCATCCTCCATTTGATCCAGTTCCTGCTGTGAGTTATCAGCCTGTTTTAAGCTTGGTGCTCCTGCCTGGATCCAGCTCTCATTCCAGATCACTGCCTCAAACTTTAGGCTTAGCTGAAAACTCACTCTGGGCCCAAATCATCAGCTTTGCCTGGAGACCCCTTTTGCTGTTGGTACTTAACCTATGAGCTATAGACTAAGCTGTAGACTTTTTTCTGGTTTGGTTTTTTTTTGTTTTTTTTTTTTTTTTAATAAACTACAGGCCTGCTTTCATGTACCCAGCTGTTTCTATCCCTCATCTACAGCACAATTTAAAGATGTAGTGTATGGTGTTTACACAAGTCTGATAAATATAATCTTATCTTGAAGATACGATTTTAAAATGTCCTCAGCTAAGGGAAGTACTCTGTAGGAAGCTGGTTCAGGAATATGGAGAAGACTGGAACATCTACTTCATATTCTACCAGTTTCTGACTGAACTGACATAGAATATTATATTGGACTAACTGTTTTACTGTTAATGAAGGACACATCATGTTTATTGTGAGATAATAGTTCATATTATTCATGTTTGGTCTCTTTTAATATAGCAGCCCAACACTTGTAAGTGTAGAGATTAATCTTACAACTCCACGGTAGTGTGACTGATATGCTGTCTGCTCTTTTGTGTTCAGGTCCAAGGCTGCAATTTCCCCAAAGAGATCTGACCACTTTATAAAGGTGCATTGAGATGCAATTATGGGTATTTAGGATTCCTCTTTGTGCCTTTTTGTTGTTGCAGTGATTAAATTGGTGTGGGAGTAGATGGGTGAAAACCGAATTACCTTACACCAGCAGGGGTGTAAGATAATACACAGTATTTCTTAGAACAGGAATTTTAGGTGAACTTGTCTGAACACTTATTTGCCACATACGCTTGCACTCATGGAGTTTCACACTTACCTAATTATTTGAACACATCAGTAAAATTACTTTCACATTTTGCTTTTTAAAAGTATTAGGAGTTAGCTCTTGCAAGCCACCACTGGGGAATAATTTCAGCAATTAAGGCTACCAGTGCTAATTATTTTGTCACTAAGCTCCTAAGTTTTCTGCTCCCTATATGGTTAACATTTATAAAGCTCGAGGATTTTTGCAGGTTTCTCTGAGAAACAGCATATAAATAACGTGATATAAAAGGTATTTTCATTGCCACTCATTGTAAAGAAGAGAAAAGATGATTAGAGATGATTTCACAACTGTTTGCAATGGGAATTATTTTAAGAGTGTGACTCTTGCCTTCAATAGACTGTAACCTGTTACCCCTTGCAATTCCAGGAGCTGCTATTGTTGTGGAATCATATGCAAAACCTAAAAGCTGTAGGAAATTTTCCAAAGCAAAAGCTGTACTCCTTATTCTGTGTGCATGTGTGTGTGTGCATATATACATGCATATAGGTGTAGATATAGAATCATAGGATCGTCTAGGTTGGAAGGGACCTTTAAGAATATAGATATGGATCTTCCAATTTGTGGTTACAGTTTATACTAATGCAATAGAATGTGCTTTTCATATTAATTTTGATGGAGAATTGCTTGGCAGAATGTTAGAATAAAGTTTGTGCATATTGGAGTTCTGTCAGTTATTTCAAGAGGAACAAATATTGATGGATTGGTAGTAGGTAATTTTTCCATGTTAATATATTAGATTCATAAAATGACACATTGAGTTATTACTCAATCAGCAATATCTTTGAAATATGATCATTTAAAAAGAATAAGCTAATTTCCTTGCCTCTTTCCCAGCAACTGAATTTATCTGTTGATTCCCTCACCATTTTCCAGACTTCATGTTCCAGTAGAACTGTTCTGGAAATTGTCCACTACTTGTGATCCAGACATGTATCTGGGCTGTTTATGAGGTGGACATGGTTTGAATTCCCTTTGTCAGGGAAATGACCAGCCCATCCAACTCTCCTTTCTCATTATGTGTATTTGAGTTACGCTTCCTTGTTATTTCAAGAACAAACACCATCCCGTATTTGCAGTTCCATTCAGACAGGTGCATTCTTGTGGAAGTTTTTTGTTTTGTTGAATTGTCTCTTCCTACAAAAAATGGTTTTGTCAAAAATTAGAAAAAATATTCCTGTCTCAGAAACATTTGCATTTTGAGAAATGGCAATTTCTATTCTCACATTCTATTGTAACCAGAGCCAAGTGTTAGTGCTAGGAGCACTTAATTATAGCCAGAATATCTTTTCCTAAATTTTACTTACTGTAGTATTTGTGGTTTTGATTTATTATACCCTAAATCATGCTACCAGGAGTTTTACTTTAGAAACCTGCCTAAAGAAGAGTGATAATATAATTTTAATCTCCATATATAGTAAGTACTTTCTTTTTTTAAAAGAGTTAATAACTGATGCTACAATAGAAAACCTCCCAGTGGCTGTGTATATAAGGCAGCGAAGGGGCCAAGGGAAAAGTGAAATCAAGCCAAGCCAGTGTAAGTCCTGATGCCAAATCGCTGGTGAACTTTCTGCAGCATCGTAGGGTAGAAGGGATTTGGAAAATTGCTGATCATTAGGAATACGCTATCAGATGAAAGAGGAATAGTTGGTCATTATATTAAGACCTGTTCCTGAAACAAAGTCACATGAAGGAAAAGCTACCCAGAGTTCCTGGAGCACTGATTCAAGCTCAAGTAGACAGCAGACTGGTTTTTAGTGCCAGCATGACCTGCATGCCCCCTAAGTGGAACGCAGCGGTTCTCACCATGGTCACTGTTTTGTCCTCACAGATCTTCTGTGGTGTATTACTTAGTCATCATCAGGACTTTTTTGCTGCTACATCAGATAGTACATGTACCAAAGAACTCATATTCTGTTTTGTCAGGTCACACTTATTTCTAAAATAGTCTTGGTGTTTGATTAAGCAGAATTGCTTACTCTACAAAATTGTTGAAATATTCATTCATTTGTTATACCGCTGCCAAAGTCATCTGCTATTGCTGCTTATCACCAAATTAAAACCTGGTTATATGTTTGGGATGTCTCTTCATCCCAGGAATGCTAGGAAGTATCTCTTTACATAATACATTAAACGGCTTAAGAAGAATTTCCCTCCAGTTGTGTTATACACACTTTTATGGGCAGATCTTTCTACTTTATTTTGGATTTAGAAAGATTCAAGAATAATGATAAAATAAAATTGTTTCTTTCTCAAAATTAAAAAAGATTTTTAATGACATGATAGGGCGGTATAATTTCTAAAATTTTTCTCTGCGTAATCCCCCCTCTGTCACTTCCTGTTCTATTCCCTGCTACTGTTTAGCAACTAATGCAAGCTTCCTTGTGTTTTTCCATCTTTACCACTTTTTGTCTCTCACAATAGTATTTTTAATTAGATTTGCTGTTCAGAACACTCATTGTTTTGTGCTAAAACTGTAAAATCATGTTTAAAATGTCAAGAACTTTCTTAAAAAGAGTCATTTGCATCTCAAAGGCACTGGGGTGACTAGTATTGCTAACAGAATCGCATGAGCATTTTCTCCCAGGCCTCGGTGGGGTAGTAGGTATTAACTTTGTGTGCAAGAATAAAGAATCAAAATAAGAGCGGTAGCTTGTCCTGTCTGGGCTTACCTAGCATCATGAGTGTTGATATTTTATGGTGGAGTGAAATGAAACCATATTATCTTGTCTGATGGGACATGCTACAGGAAGAAAATGCATTAGGTAGGAATACTTGTTCACAAGCAGACAAGTTGCCAGCCAGCTAGGTTGTATTTGGGGGAAGAAAAGAACAGGAACTGCTACTTGCTGTGGAAAGATAATACCACCCTATCTGTTCCCGCTTCCCAGCACTTTCTCCACTTTGGAGAGAGAGACCTGTAAGAGTTGTTCTGCCTTGAGGGAAGAAAACTGTGATACAGTCTCTCATGTTTTGGTGAGGCAGGGAACCCAAACCTTTATGTAAGTAACTCTTCCCTCTCTACTGCACTCGGAGACAACAAATCTTTCCAGCAGAAGAGGGAAAGTACATACCTTTGCCTAGGACATTTTTAGGATTTATCCATATTCCATGGTGAAATTTTGGAGTAGAGATTGGAAGAAGAATGATAGATCCTAGCATTTAGGCAGGGCAAAAGACATTCCAAATTCTCCTTTCTTCAGGTCCTACCTACCCCTTTACCTAATTGGAAGAATGACAAGCTTCAGTGTTCTGGCATGTCCTCCTTACAGGATCTTAGGAGGTTCTTTGTGAGTCTGCTGATTTTAGGGTTTTCTTTTTCCAAGACATCCATTATTGAACACATTTTGTGGTTCTACTAAACAGCTACTTCTGTGATGGTTGTCGGCTCTCTAGTTCTAGAGAAGCTAAAGCTGGAAATTCAAGTATAGGAATGCAAAAGAAGTATCTTTCTGACAGCTGGAGGAGGAGAAGTGGGGTCAGGTCACCAAGAAGGGCTGGTTTACAAAAGCAAATCCAGGGTTCAGTTAAAAGGGAGAGAGAGGGGGAAAGGGACTGGAAAAATGTGGTCTGCTGGTTGGAAGGAGATAGATCAGAATGAACAGAAAAACTCTCAGAAGAGAGGAGAGGCTTTGAAAGAAAGAGCTGCAGACAGCAGAACAAGTGCCAGGAGAGATGTAATGTATGTGAGGGATTGGCCAGGGTTAGAAAAAGTCCAGAGTCAAGGTGGCAACAATGCTAATGTCAGATTTGTGAAAAAGAAAGAGGGGAAGGGCATTAATATAGAGGACACTGAAAGAGGGAAATTTGTGATGGTGGTAGGAAGTGGCAGAGGGGAGAAATGTTAGAAATGTGACATGAAAAGAGGAATGAAGAAAAACCCGTACTTTACACTGGCTTTCATTTCTCCATAATTACAGTGGGATGGTACTAATTTGCAACCCTTTCCATTTAGAATGGAGTATGTCGATGAAGGATAAATTAAAAATCTGATATCTGAAAATCTTGCAAGTGTTGAATTAGAAAGTTAAATACATCTTGTGCAACCTCCATAGGGCTTCACTTGCAATATCACGCCAATTATACAGATCTTTCTATTCATAAAACACACTTGTGTAAGCATTACCATTCACAAATGAGCCATTCTTGAAAGATGACAAAGAATTCATTGTACGGGGGTTTATAAAACAATTATAACAGGTGAAAAACTTCTGCATTCCATTTTCATTATGTCTTAGCCACTTCTGGGAACAAGAAAGGTACTGAGTTGCTTACATACCTAACCAGTGCCATGCAATTTTGAGCCTGACAAGCTAGTTAGACCTCAGCTAAGCTAAGGGAGAATAAAGTCCTCATTGTTAAGCCAGAAGGAAACACTTGCAGCTGCTATATGTGTAGGTAAATACATGGAAAATGGAGATGATTATATGCACCATGAAAAATACTAGTTTATGCATCCTACCATTTCTGGTCACATCAAACCGCACAGGGTGTGAAGAAGTGCAGATTTCAATTTAGGTAATGTATATGCAGTTGGAGAGGGGCAGGGGACCATGACCATGACAATCTATCTCCTGCAGATTAATGTCTGGTGCAGGCAGGTATGTCATAAACTATGGCTTAATATGGAGAACATCTCAGTGTTTCCCTCATTTTCACTAATGCATTGCGTGTGCATGTAAGAGATTCACAGTAGAAGTAGGGCTATTGCTTTTAAATGTTGCCTCTGACCCAGATAATGTCAAAATGTCTGAATGCAGGCTATGCTCTTTTTAAAAAGAGCATCTCTAATGTAATGCAAATGCACATTGAGGGGAAATTCCAGCTGAGAAAATGAGGCCTTATATTTCTAAAACCATATACATGTCAATAGCCCATTATTCTCCAGTTTTAAATGTAATTGCAGCCCAGCTTGGAATGAATTCCTGAAATAATAAAATACACTGAGTAGTAGTTACTGAGTCTTCCAGTTATTTTATGCTCCCCCCTGCCCTGCAAAAAGGGAAAAAAAAAAAGAAAAGAAAAAAAAGGAAAAGTGAAGAGAAAAAAGTGGAGGAGCAAATGGAGTGAGGAAGGGAGGTAAAAGATAAAAGTGAAAGTCATATCCTTTTCTTTAATGTGTTATTGGAACACTCTGTGCAAAAATACGCTGGGCTCCTAAAAGGCATTACAACATCAACGCATCTGAAGCTTTTGTATAAATGTATCTCAGTCCAATTTTGTATGACAAATTATTTCCAGGCAATTAAGAATATTTATAATTGTTTTCTTTGGTTGGAACTTTCTTCTATTTCCAAATTTCTTTTAAGCTAATGTTTCCTATAAAGCCTGAACAGCCGTCATTTTGAAAGAATTCTGTCTTAGTCATGTGAATGGCTTCTTGCAACCATCTTTTTCTGATAAATTTAACATGTGCATAGTACAGCCTTTATCTCCAGTATTGGTGCATTTTAAGGTATCATTATTTCATTGTGAAGTTCCCCCTCTGCCCCCCAGTCTTTCCTGGAAGAACTCCAAGAAACAGTTTCTATGATTAAAAACAATATAGATAAATATTGCGGTGGTGCTGAGCTGCAGTATTTCTTTCCTTGCTCTCTTTACTTCTCTCCCAGCTTTCCCCTCTTAGCATGAAACCCTATACTTCTCGGTAAATGAAACATAAATGGTTCAATTGCCTAGTCATATTTCTAGGATGGAGAACATACACATGGAGTTTCTGAGAAAAACAGTATGCAAGCAACTACTTAAGAAACTAAAGAATTATTATGCAGTGAGCGCATGATAAATAGGTCTTCTGAATACTAAATTTGAGATACAAATGTGTATGTACTGTAAATCTCTTGTGAAGACTCAGAAATGTGAATTAGTTTGTCAGTGGAGGTGGTTTTGTGGAAAGAGGCAATTGCCGTAAGAACCAGCTTTCCTTCTCAGTTTCACACAAAGCAAGAGGTGGCTTCTGATACCATTTAGCATGCTTTACTTCCTTTTCAGTCTTTTTTTTCTTTCACTTAAGGGAATCTGGGGTCTTTCTATCTGACTTATGGAGGTGCTGTTAATTATTTAAACCTTTCATCTTTCTTTAATTTATGTCATAGTGTAAGCATAAATTCCACTTTTTATCTGTTTCTCATCAAGCTGCATTGCTGTCATTGTTTGTAAGCCTGAGGATAGACAAAACTGTAAAATTAACTGTGCTTCAGTCTTTGAAAGAAAAAAAAATAGATAAAACCAGTCTCCTCAGGACTTGGTGCCTCTGGTAGTTGATTAGTCCCTGCAGTAGGGAAAATTAAATTTTGTGGTTGAGACCCAGCATGCTTGGATGGTTTAATAATGCTGTGGCCATCATCCAATGGCTGACAACCAAGAACTGAGGTACTTTCTGTTCTTTACTCCCTCATGCAACACCTGAAAATCCCGGGGCGAATCAAACAGCAAATTAAAGCTCAAAAAAACCCCTCACCTGCAAAGCATGTATAAGGAACTCATTTTAATGCTTTCAAGCTGAAGTCATTGGGACAGGAGCCCAAAAATGAGCGACAAAGGTATCTTGGTAAGTTCTTAAAGCACCTTTTCCAATTTGTTGTAACTCCGACTGTGCTTGCTGTTTTAAGGTATTTCTGTTTCCAGTGCATGTATCAGTCAGTCAAAGCCAAGTAGCTACTAAAAGTAATCAAGTCACACAAAGCATTTCAAAAAGCCAAATCAGCGATTATGACTAAAGATAGAAATAAAGGCTGTGGCTTCTCAAAAGTAGTGTGAGGAATTTCCTCCTTATTGCTAAGCCCAGTCTAACATCTGGTGTGGACTCTGGGCTGCATCTTGATTCTTAACTGAATAGGTGGTGGTTTGCCTGATGCGTACATTGCCTATGCATCAGGTTGTCCCTGAAGATGAATCTCTGGTGGCCGTGTCTACCAAGAGCCTTCGCCATCGGGTAAATGAAAAGTCAGCTGTAATGGGATTGGCTCTGTTAATCTGAAGATAAAAAGCGAGAAGGTTTCAATGAAGTGTGAAGTTGTATTTGGATTATGCTAAGCAGAGAAAATTCTCAAAGATAAAATAATATGAAATTGCATTTTTGTGGCATCTATAAGGTTTTTGCTATAATGTTTTTAATAAAAAACACAGGAAAATTAGATGGAAGGAAATCAGCCATTTTATACTTCAGTGCTGAGAACATGGTGGATATTTTTCTTCCTGAGGCAAACACCTTTATATTCACAGTTTTGGCAAGTTCTGGTTGGAATGTTGCCACTTTTCCCCTTTAATGCTACATTTGCTGGGGAGAAAGGTGACGTTTTCTTTTGGATCAGATATATTCTCAGAATAATCTTGAAGAAACAGCTGTCAGCTTTGTTCTGTTCTGGTTTAGACTGAGGTTTCAGTCACAAAGAGAGCAATTTCTTTTATTATCATTTACTGCAATATAGTATCAGAAAGCTGCAATACAAGTGTTGACTTAAGAACTGTACTCTGTTGCAGTTCCTTGTTAGTATTTTGCTTGAGGCAGGATGGGCTGGAGGAGAGAAATGAGACCATGTACTTCAGTGGTAGTTCTTTCAGTCAGTTCTTCAATTATAACCTTTAAAATTGTTACCCTGCCTTTAGATTCTGTTTACTGGGAGTGCTTGAGAAAAAAATCCTTACACAACCACACACTGTTCTGCATGTTGGTCTGTCTGCACCATCACAGCTAACAGTTTTGCAGCCAGTCGTCAATTTCAGAAAATTTGAGAGAAGAATCAAGGCTATTAAGTCTTCATCAACTTTTCTGAAAATGAGTAACTGGATGGGGAAGGCAGAATTAAAATCTTACATCTGAAGGGTAGGCAATTGCAACTCAGTCCCCTTTCTGTACTGAGAGGCTGCCCCATTAAAAATTTTGACTGGCCAAATGAAGTGAGAGATTACCTTGAATCCACTATGACATGTTTTAAGCCTGGCTAACCAACCTGGAAACAGACACCGAACAGAGTTGAGAAAATGTGTGTGTGTAACATCAAAAAAACCCTAAGGGTACTGAGAGACATGTATTTGTGAATTTTAAATGAAGACTTATAGAAAGGAGCTGGGTTTTTGTTAAGATGTTCTTTGAAGATGTTTCTACATTGTACAATTGGACAGCCCTACATTAAGAATTAACTGAAACCTGACCTTAGATTTTACCTTCCAAAGCCTTTCTGCTTCATATCTTTAGGGAGCTGAACACATGCACTGGTGCTCATCAGGTATTTAGGTTTAAAATGTTTAATATCCCAGTCTGGAGAAGAACTTTGTAGTTTAATACTATTTGTTATTTACCGACATAGGTATTTATCTCACTCCTTTCATATGGCCAGCCCTTTGGTCCAGCAAATATCCTCACAATTGCTTCTGTTAGATAGGGATATAATGCCATCTTCAATTTACAGGTGGTGTCTCAAGAACAGGATAGTGTAAGTGATGTTCCCAACGTTTTGCAAGTCACACATGACACAGTTTCAAATGTTTCCTGAGAATGCAGGTCAGCAACTTAATCTGATGTGCCAGTTTTTCTAGGCCAGCCAGGCTATCTCTTGTAGTGAATTCTGCACCTCAGGAGTCTCAAGGAGTGATTAGAAACAAAGGACCTCCCACAGGAAAGCAGAAGACATCAGCTCCCAGGGAAGTCGGTGTGTAAAGCAGTGTTTCCTCCCTGTGTACATCCAGACCAAAGTGCACAATTTGAAAACCATATAATCTTTTTTTTTCCCCTCTTTTTCTCATGTTAAAGTGGTGGTTCTTTTAGTTTAATCCCTTCGTTGATTTCTATAAGCAAGCAGCAAGTTTTCAATATTCTGTTCTGACATGTTTTGCCCCGTCTAGACAATGCACTTATATTTTTACCCAGCCTTCTTTTCCTTGTCTAGATTTTACCCTAATGGCAGTCCTCGTTTCTCTGCCACTCAGAATGGTTGATGTTGTACATAATCTCAGGGGCATTTGCTAGTGCAGTCATTCCTCGAACTCTCACACCTATTGGTAATGCTGTTTTCACAAAGGTGATTTGCATTCAGTCTAGAATGAAGTCCAGTACGTGCCCGCAACATAAAATGTGCTTGTTATGAATGAAGTATATGCAGAGCCTCTTAAGAATTCACCCAACATAATTAGATACACCCTGGTTCATCTAAATGTTATCCAAAGGCTAAATATCTGAAGCTTTAATTGAAAAAGCTCATTAACTTTAAATACAGCTGAAGTTGTTGAAAAGATCTCAGTGGAAATAGTAGATTCTCCATGAAGACCAAAAATAAAAGCATTTGAGTCTGAAGCTATTAATCATAAAGTTGACTTGCATATTTGTGCTACTTTTGAAGTAAGTCTGAGTGCTTAATTAAAAAAAAAAAAAGAAAAAAAAGAAAAGAAACTTGTGTANNCATGCTGACTAAATTTTTCTATTTTGTTGCATGTTCAGGGGATCTCAAGTACTTAAAGGAGCCCCCCCCCCAAAAAAAAAAAGAATTGCTTGATGTAGGACTACAGTAGATAGATAGGTCTACAGTCAGCTTGAAACAAACTGATGATTCCATGTGATACTTACCCACAATGTATTAAACCAATAACCCTTCTTATTGAACATCACATTAGCAAATAAACTGCCATCAGAAGAACATTCAAAATGTGCATATATATTTAATTTGCTATCACAGCCAGTAGAATTTAGTACCCAGAGGTAAGTAACCCTTAATAAAATAAATTGTCCAGTGTGCAATAATGCAACCAGAGAAAGCTTGTATGACATGGATTTTATCAACAGTAAGCCTCCACCTAGAACAGAAGTGAGGGCAGAACTGCACTAAAAGGTGAGATATTAGTAGACTTGACAAACTTGCATAATCTTTACATGTGCTAGAGAATGACCAGGATCAGCTGGCACTATCACTTGACTTCCAGAAATATTACTAGGTAGAAAAACAGCCTGATTGCTGCAGAAAGATTTGGTGGGATGTTGAAGCAATTGAAATGGAGCAGTATGTGTTACTTGTGAAATACAAGCAGAAATACAGCTTTCACAGCTTCTTCTTTTTATCCTTCTCTTGTGAACCGAAGCAGAAATTAAAATCAACTGGTGCTGTTACAGAAGGGATTGTGAAAGTGGCACCAAGGTAGATTCAACACTACAGCTCTTTTTCTGTTATTTAGATGCACATGAATTAGTCTGGAAGCATACACCACAAAAATTAAAGAATTAATATTAGGCGATATTAGTAAAGTGTAAATGTGCATTACAGTGTCTGACAAATCTGGATGGGAATTTCACAAGGATTTAAAAAGGCATTCTTGGAC
>VXAK01020733.1:0-14231 GCA_013399435.1 Arenaria interpres
TCTTGGCCACAAGGGCACATCCTCAGCTCATGGTGTGAGTAGTTTTAGAATACCCACTTCTACCGCCTTCTGATGAGTGTCCTTCAGCTGCACGCAACACCTCTCCTCCTGTCCTTTGGAAGGCGGCCTCAAGTCTCCTTCCTCGTGATCTGCCATCCGGCGCTGAGGGCCCCCAAGCGCTGCCTGCAAACCTCCTTTCTGTTCGTAACCCCAGTTTTCAGCTTGGAATGAGGTTGAGGAATCGGGAAACGGGATGTGTTGCCATCTTCTCTTATGACACCTGCCCCCGATCTCCTTGCGTTTGGCTGTCGAGGCGTTCTGTTGGAATTCTCCTCAGGGATGAGGAGGCTATTTTGTCTGGAAGAGATGCTCTTTAATGGCATTCATCTTTACCATTCCCAGGATGTTCCTCTTAGCCTGGACGTGCCTACTCGCATCCAGTGCGTGCTAAATCCTTACGTGGATATTTATACTTTTATTTACAGGAAAGTCGTGAGTCGTTGCAAGCAGCTACATTCTTTTCTGTGAAAACGCATGTGGTATGGGACGGGGAGGACTCACAGCCAGAAGAATTTACTCTCTTTCACCGGTGAAACTTCCTGTTATATTTTTTTGTAGGCTTGTCCAGGAAGGAGACATCCTATGTGTTCCGACGTTTGGATATGCCGAGTTTTTAGAAGCAAATGCAGACAAATTCCCAAGGTAGGAGACAACAAACTGCGGCTCTATGACATGGGTACTGCAAGGGAAAAGATTGACTCTCCTGAAACAAGATGGTTTATTCCATTCTGATCTGTCCCTGGAGTTAGGAGTCTATTTGCCCCTTATTTTAGGGGGAAGAGGGAAATGTTTTTGTTGGATCATGGAAGGCTGCAGCTAAGAGGGAGGCCTCCCTTAGCTCACTCAAATAGCCATGGAGGGAAGAAAGGAAAAAGAGAGTGAGAAACTAAAGGGGGAAAAGGATTGAAGAGGAGGAAGGGGTGGCCTGAAGACAGCCACATGAAGAAAGCAAAGTGGAAGTTGGGTTTGTCAACGTCTGACAAACAACAAAGTGTGAAAGTAAGCCCTTACAGTTCACGTTAGAATAACTTTCTGCTTGGCCACCAATTAGCACAGTTCTGGGCTAAATGAAAGTCACCTTTGTATCGGAGCGGGGGTGCTTGCAGGGAGATTTTGCTGGCGTTAATATAAACGCTCCAGCTGTGTCACTGAGGGAACTGCCACAGGTGACCGAAGCACGTGGTGCAAAGGGTCGCCCTGACTCATTCACGCAGGATGTGCTAGTGGCATGTTGTAACGCTGCTCAGCTCCGCTGTGTATTTTAAAGTTTAATAGTTTTATAGCCAACTACAATGAGTATTTTCTGGGCTGTTTCTTGGAGGGAGGCCGGACCGTAGGAGGCACAAGTCTTCCATCTGTGGACTTATATATTAACCCTCTGGCAAGCCAGAGAAGACAGCAGAGCTCAAGGCACCTAAAGAACTTGCAACTGTTGGTGTGCAAGTGGTACAATTATTCAGAGGGTGGAGAAAATATCCTAGAGGAAACCTCTGCAGGTCCCTTAATCTGTCCGGTGGAATATCGATGTAGGAGGAGGCATTTTGCTTCCTGTGAGGCCTCCAGGGCAGGATGCTCGTAAGGCTCTTGTGGTGTTTGGGTGAGTCCGAGTCTGCAGCCCAGAGGACTCTGTGCTGTAAGGTTTTAGACGCTGCAGGTGAATCTCTGCAGCGTTGTAGTGAAAGCAGCGATGGCAGAAGAGAGAATGTCTTGAGCTTAGGTGAAATAAGATGAGTACAGCCGTACTTGTGGACTGAAGCCACCAGCAGAAGCTGTAACTGTTGACAGTCCTGTTGGTCTGTCTGGCCAGACAGCACTGCGGGGTCCATAAAGGATCCACGTGGGTCCTGGGAGAGGGCAAGGGTAGCTCTGCTTACCCGTGCCTTTGAGCTGTCTTCTTGTTGACAGCTGTGTTGTTCCTGTCTTCAAGATCTTGACTCAACGATTCTAACACCTTTCTCCCTTAGGTGGCCAGAGCTTTACTTCAAAGCGAGGAAGATTTTAGGCATGGTGGAAGGCGAGCAGTCTGAGGGTTACCTGGTGGACACCCAGAACACCTCTGTCTATCTGGTAAGATGTCGGTGGAGAGCTGGGAGGGTGTGCAGGAGATCTGAGGCTGAGGTTGCACTATGGGTGACGAAGGTGCCTGCGGAGGCTTGTGTCTCTTGCCGTTGAAAAATGGCATTTCAGGACAAAGAATTTGTCACTTTGTCACATGTCTTTTCTGGGTGGTATTCCGCAGAGTGCTATTTTCCCTTCCTCACAGGTGGGTTCGACAAACAGCGCGGTCCCGTCTACCCCAGCCTATAACAGCCACGAGTTCTGGAGCAGTTTGTCTCCTGCTGGCCTTTCTGATGTTGTGAAGCAGCTCTGTGATGCTCTTCGGCCTCACCTGAACAGTCCGTGAGTCAAAACTCCTTCTAGCAAGCCCCGGGAGAGCTGAGACCCCGATCCCCGGGCACTGGGAGAGCTGCCTCTGTGTTCCAGGGCACGTGCGCTGAGCGGGGCTGGCAGCGTTCTCCTCTCAGGGCCAAGCGGCAGTGGGAAGGTGATGGCTGTCAGAGCTGCCTGTAGCTGCCTCAACCTCCACCTCTTCAAGGTAATTCCTCCTGTGGTCAGTCGGTTGGTGGATGTACAACACACAAAGAATTACGGAATGTTCTTTAAGCTAGCCATGCTGCAACTGTGACGTGAGCCTACGCAGAAGCTACGTGCACAGGCAGAGAAAAGGAGTCCCGAGTCTGCCGAGTTTAGCTCCCTCTGGCATGGATTATGACTGCTGGTGGGCAGAACCTCAGAGCAAGCATTTGGATCGGCCTAAAGGTCTGTCTAGCCCCCTGGGCTGTGTCTGAGGCTGGCCAGTAACAGATGCTGAGGAAGAGAGCATGAGTGTAAAGAGATGTTTCCTCTGGCACGTACCCTCCAGTGCTCCAGAATCAGTAATTTAGAAATCTCTTGGCCCAGGGATTGCATTTGTACCTTTCTTTATTGTCTCTTGCTATTATTGCTGTCAGTCTGAGGTACTCTACAGGTACTGCACTGCATGGTTGTATTTCAGCAGACTGACTTCCTATCATTTGATAGTGCGTTGAGTTGGTACTATAACCCCAGAGGGTGGCAGTAATTAAAATATACTGCGAGAAGTTGGAGAGGTGATGAGGGCAGGAGCTGCTGTGGCGTTGGGTGTTTTCAGTTGTCTCCGTGTAGGTTGGGCAAAAGGCATGTCGGAAAGTGAGGCAGGGATGGTGCAGAGATCTTCTCTAGCTGGGTGGGAAGCCTAGAAGAGAAATGCAGCCCTTGGTTTGATAACAGCATGTGTGCCAGGTCTGGTTCAAAATCTCATGGCCTGTAGAAGAGCTGCCCTGAAACTGTGTACAACATTCACCGCCACCCCACACAAAGAGCAAAAAAGGCCTCCAAATATTCCATAGCAGTGCTTGTCTTTTGGAAGGGGAACACCATCAAAATGAGGTTTCTTTAGAAAGAAAGAATCAGCCAAGATAAGGAAGTGTTGCGTCTGCTGAGGAGGTGAATGAGGGACACCGCTCCACAGCATGAGGCCGCTGCCTAGATCACATTGGGATGGGCTTGAGAAAAGTAAATGGAAGACAAAACAGAGGCATCCTTCAAAGGGCACAAACTTGTAGCAGGTTAGGGCAGAGGATAGAGTTAGCACAGCCTGGGATGACTTCACCACTCGTGAAGAATCCATGTAGTTTTTGCAATGGGAAATCCTGTCAGAAAGTTACTTGAAGGTGTTACCAAGCGTGTGGGGAAGGTAACTTGACCAACACGGTCTACTTGGGTTTTGAAAAGGCTCTTGGAGAAACTGAGTGGCGGTGGGTTGTGAGTGAAGGTCCTGGCATGGATAAAGTGCTGGTTAAGGGTTGGGAATGGGATGGGAGTAGTTGATTAGTCTTTGCAATTAGCAGCAGAGCTCTGTGGGCGTCTACACTGGGAGCTCAGAAATGATCTGGGAAAGGGGGTGAACTGGGATGTGATGGCTTGTTGATAACTAAGATAGTACAGGTAAAAGAAAAGGGAGGTAGACTGTCCTTGGACTAGAGACCTTTAATGAAACCAAGTGACTGAGCAGTGAAATGGCAGGTAAAATTCACTGGAGTTAGTGTTGCATGGGAAATGATAGATTTCAAACTGATTGTCACCAGTCAGTATCAAGCATTTGATTTTATGTCAATGGCTCCATGAAAACTTGAGGTCTGTGCTCCATATATGTAAAAAATCAGATCAGAGTGGAAAACGTTTACTTTTCTCTGTGCTGGCGTGAGTCCTGGGGCTGCCAGGTGGAGCTAGTGGGAAAAGACAAGCTAAAGGGAATGGTTGGTTGTGTAGGTAAGAGTATTTGGAAGAGAAATCTTTTGTTATGAAATCAATCACATCCGACTGGGAAGATCCCTTTTGGTGGGAATGGTGGGTGCCTGGAAGAGTACTGAGCTAAGAGAGTTACATGTGCTTACTCTGTTCTTACTCCTCCTTAAGCAGCTGCTTGTGGATGATGAGGGGCCTGGAGCATCTCCCTTACGAGGAGAGGCTGAGGGACTTGGGGCTTTTTAGTCTGGAGAAGAGAAGGCTGAGGGGGGATCTGATCAATGCTTATAAATACTTAAAGGGAGGGTGTCAAGGGGACGGGGCCAGTCTTTTTTCAGTGGTGCCCAGGGACAGGACAAGAGGAAATGGGCATAAACTTGAATATAAGAAGTTCCACCTAAAGATGAGGAGGAACTTCTTTCCTGTGAGGGTGGCAGAGCCCTGGAAGAGGCTGCCCAGGGAGGTGGTGGAGTCTCCTTCTCTGGAGACATTCAAACCCCACCTGGACACATTCCTGTGCAACCTGCTCTGGGAGGACCTGCTTTGGCAGGAGGGTTGGATTTGATGATCTCTGGAGGTCCCTTCCGACCCTGTATCGTTCTGTGATTCTATGTGTGATTCTGTGCTTGGAGTCAAAACAGTGGGCTGAAGGGACTCTCGGTCTGAACCAGTCCAGCCATTCCTGCAGCTGTGGCTGTACTGGCTAAGCTTCATGGCCAAAATGAGGTCTAGCTCCTGTCTCTGTTCAAGACCGAAGGTTCTGGCCACCAAGGCAGTCTTCAATGACATGTTAAAAATACTGCTTTCCTTCTGCACGCTCCTTTTATTCATTCTGACAGCCTGGGTGTATCCTGCAAATTCTTTAATCTCCTTGAATGTGTGGAGTTACCTTTGCGAAAGTGAGAGGATTGGAAGTCGCGTGGTGACTTTTCTTAGAGAGTTTCTGAAACTCTGAAAGGACTTGGAAGAAGAAGAGAGCTGGGATGTTCCTTTGTGTGGAAGGGAAACATAGGCTTGCTTCTTTTTTGTGGGTATTTTCAGAGTAAACTCATAGAAAATGAGCTACGCGTTTTGGGTATTTGGATTTTCTTCTTCTGTTTAGAAGTTGGGTCCTCTTAGGTTGACATTATTCTCTTTAGCTGTTCTTTTCTATCCAAGTAAAGCAGTACCAGTGGGTGAACGGGGGAGATAGATACAGCCTCAGCCAGCTGCTGTGGAGCTCATCTTCTGGACATGATCCTTAGAGGTGCTGAGCTCTTACTCTTCTGCGGATGTGCCGTAGCTCTTGGGAATCCAGTACAAGATTGCAGAGACTTCACAGTACCTTCAGGTCCATGTGTTTGGGAGCACTGCGACACTGCCATGTCCTGGCTGGTGGCCTCAGGTTCTAGTGTGATATGCGAGGTTTTGGCCTCGTGTGCTGCTTTTAAAGACTAAGACTCTTACTATTGAAGCCAGAGCTATTTCCTGGCCACCTTATTCTCCTATCCCAGCTTTTACATTCTCCCCTCCTTTTCTCACTTACTGCAATACTGGTGTTACCACCCCACCTTCTCTTCCCTTCCTCTGACTCTTCTGCCTGCTTTCCTACCAGGCCACAGTAATTCTTCCATCGTGACCTCCGCCACTGGACCATCAGCAGTTTTTTGTCCTTTCTCTCTGCCCTTCTGTACCTGCATACAGACACTGCTGCCATTTGGCTGTCACTTCCACAAACTGAACTCCTGTTTTTGTCTAGGGTATACGGAGCACAGGAGTTCCTCGGCTCTATGTCCCTGTCCTTACCCTTTACGTCAACCCTAGAGGTGTCCTCCCTACTCCCAATTACCCTTTCTGAGGATGAAGCCCAGGGAATCCAAAAGATGGTCTGGCTCCCTCTGTGCGACCTCGCAGCACCAGGAGGCAGCACTGCCTGTTTCCAGCAGCATTCAAGAGAAGGTGGAATGTTCAAGGCTCACCAGTCACCTCTCCTGTTTAGATTACTTTATCAAATGTTTACTTTATAAACAGTGTCTGGGCCTCTAGCCACTTCTAACTTTCCCCCCCCACACACCCCTTACCTTCTACCTTCCTCTTGCACTTTGAGCCTGTGTGGCACTGGGTTGAACAGTTTCCTGAGCCTTCCCCTCTGCTCTTTGCACTGTTCCTCCGAGACACCTTGTTCTCCCTGTCTTGACCTCTTCCACAGCTCTCCTATCCCTTCCAGCGTTGCTTGCTGAGCCATGACATCCACTGTATCGATGCCTTCTGTCCCTTGGCCTTACCTTTTTTAGACAAGACCCTCCTGCCCCCCTCACCTCCTGCAGAGAAGCAAGACACAGCCATTTTTCCATGCCAGAGAGTCCTGAGTGTTATCTGTGTTGAATATATCCTGAGCCTGTCTCTGGGAAACATCCATTTAAGATCTCCTTTCAGTTGTGAATTGCCCTTGGAAAGCTTTGTGGAATTGAATGTTGTCCTGGGTCCCCCAGCTGTCCGTGTCGCAATCGCTGCAGACCGTCTTGTTGTGTGGTCTGGCTCGCAGGTTGATTGCGTTAGTTTGTGCGGTGACACCAGCGGAGCCACAGAGGAGAAAGTACAGATGGCCTTCACCCAGGCCCAACAGTATCGTCCGTGTGTGCTCCTGCTGAAAGACATCGAGGTGCTTGGCAGAGACCGGGACAGGCAAGGAGAGGACGCCAGGGTCATCGCTACTCTGAGGCAGCTGCTCCTGGACAGAGACCCATCGCTGAGGTACGGACCCTGCGTGTTTGCTATGAGCATCTGGGGTGGTCGTTGGCTTCTGCCATTCCTAGGCCAGCAGTCACTGTTGCATCAAGGTGACTGATTGCTAACGTGCCCTGTGCTATTTTTAATCCGGTGGAGTCTCTCCCAGACTTGCTTTGTTTACTTCAGAGGGCCCAGCTTAGTGGCAGAGGGAACTGGGAAGCTTCGTCGTCTGAAGCTGGTTACTGCGTTGCTCAGATGAGCAAAGCTGGCGCGTTGGCTGCGAGACGTGCCAAGGGTCGCAGGGACCCTGGGAGGGAGCTGGACCCCCAGGAGAATCTTGAGTTTGATGACAAGTACCAGGGCACAGGGAGGGAGACATCCCTTGAAGATATAAGATGCCTTTTGAAGGGCCTTGACTTGGAAACAGAGCTCACAAAGCAGTTCAAGGGCAAGCTGGGGGAGGGTGGCTGCAAGACACTTTGGCCAACGTGCACGTTTCTCAGCCGTTGGAGAGCAACGTGGCATGGGTGGTAGCAATGTAAGAGGGAAGCTTCCACAGAGCTGAGACCGTGTGCTGTTGACTTTTTATCAACAGCCACCCCGTCCTGGTGATCGGCACAACCTGCAAAGCCCAGGATGTTCCTACAGACGTGCAGACTGCTTTCCTTCACGAGGTGAAAATCGAAGCCCCTTCAGAAGAGCAGAGGAAGTCGATGCTGAGCATGCTGACTGCCAGTCTGCCTCTGGGCAAAGAAGTGAGCCTGTCCAAGCTGGCCCGCAGGACCGCAGTGAGTGAAACCACAGCAGCACGTGGAGATGGGCAGGACAGGAGTGCTGGGCCAACCTCCCCTACCTGGCGGTGGGGAGAAGGGGCCATTCCCACAGCGTAGTCAACTTCTTCAGTGGTTAACCCTGGTCCTCGGACATCAGCTTTAACTGCAGATTTAAGCGCAGCCTAAGAACTGTGGGCCTTTTGCAGAGGTGTTGGCTGATGCTTAGCTCTGCTAGAAGACAGAACTAGTAGAAAAAAAAGAAAAAAAAAAAAAGCTAGAGCCTTTAACCAGGGCACGGAAGCTCAAAGAGCAGCCCTGCGAGGAATTTTTCCCCGTACACCTTTTAAGCTGGAGCTGTGGTCAGGGACTGAACTGATGCTGTTTGTTTCCGCATCCACAGGGTTTTGTGCTGGGAGATTTCTGTGCCTTGTTGTCCCACAGCAGCCGGGCTGCTTGTACCCGCATCCAGGCCTTGAGGTAGCACAGGCAACAGGGCAGGAGGCGGGGGAGGGCAGGGGCTGCAGCCAGCATGAAAATGCCCAGAAGTGGGGAGCAGAGCCTGAGTTCTTCCTTTACTCTTTCCTCACCAGTTTTCCCGGCGGACTGAGCGAGGAAGCGGAGAGAGATTTTTGCACTGCTGGGTTCCCCGTGCTTGAGGAGGATTTTGGCGTTGCGCTGGACCAGCTGCACGACGCCCATTCGCAGGCAGTGGGAGCCCCAAAGGTAGGATGCTGGGGCAGAGGAGGGGAGAGTTGGTTCTCTAGACCTCTCACCAGACAGGGCTGTGCTCTAGCATGCCACTTTCTGCTGTGTCCTTCCACGTATGTGTCCTTCCACGGGCTACAAAGATGATGAGGGGCCTGGAGCATCTCCCTTATGAGGGGAGGCTGAGGGACTTGGGTCTTTTTAGTCTGGAGAAGAGGAGGCTGAGGGGGGATCTGATCAATGCTTATAAATACTTAAAGGGAGGGTGTCAAGAGGATGGGGCCGGTCTTTTTTCAGTGGTGCCCAGGGACAGGGCAAGAGGAAATGGGCACAAACTTGAACATAAGAAGTTCCACCTAAAGATGAGGAGGAACTTCTTTCCATTGAGGCTGGCAGAGCCCTGGCAGAGGCTGCCCAGGGAGGTGGTGGAGTCTCCTTCTCTGGAGACATTCAAACCCCACCTGGACACATTCCTGTGCAACCTGCTCTGGGTGGACCTGCTTTGGCAGGGGGGTTGGACTAGACAGTCTCCAGAGGTCCCTTCCAACCCCATGTGATTATTCTGTGAATCTGTATTCCCCCAGCCTCGGGTGGGAGACAGTCCCACTGTGGGCTTTCCCCCCCCAATGGGTGGTTATTCATCCTCTTGGCTTTGAATTTGGTCAGGGTAGCCCTTGCTGCTCTAATTGGAGCCCCCTCAGTGCCGCAGGGGTGCCAGCTGTGTCGC
Organism: Arenaria interpres; assembly: GCA_013399435.1. NCBI lineage: Eukaryota > Metazoa > Chordata > Aves > Charadriiformes > Scolopacidae > Arenaria > Arenaria interpres. The sequence continues at coordinate 9,301 of VXAK01020733.1, forward strand.
TTGGCTTTTCGAGAGGCATGGGCAACCGCAGGCTGGCTGCCTCGCTGAGGTCTCTCTCCAGCCTCCTGGTGTAACGAGAACAGAGAGGCCGGGGCACAAGCTGGTGAGGGAGTTTCCCCACGTGTGTGAGAAGCCTTATACCTGATCCCTGGCCTCAGACGCTGCTGGAGCTGGCACGGGCTTTTCTGACAGATGGGCGGCTTGAAGAGCTTGGGGGTTCTTCAGAGAGAGGGACACAGAGTGTCAGAGGAAAACCAGCAGAGTCAGCTTCTCGGGAGGGGTGTGATGCGCCTCTGGCAGCTGGGCACCCAGGGGAACAGCGTTTGGGGTGACTGTTTTTTGCCGGGTGACGTGGTGTTAGGAGCAAGCGAAGTGATGGGAGCCTCTTCTCCACGCCCTCGGGTGCAAATGACAGAGCTCAGCACGGGAGAGGGAACACTGGCCTCGGAGCAGTTATTCTGGCACCTTCCCCAGCCGCCCACCTGCAGTCCTGCCCTAGCAGGATGACACCTTGCTGGTGTCACCATGCAGGAGCTACTCGGGGACTTAATTCATTCATAAATGTACTAGAGATTGAAATGAAACACTTTGGGGCGTTGTTTGCCAAGTTTGCCCTTGAGTGAGCTCTACGTGTGAATGGGAGCTGAATTTCTTTGTCTTTTACAATCCTTTTATCAATTTCTTCGTAATTGGCTGCGGTTCAGAAAGCCCATTAGCAGACCTGGATGCTCCCGACACACCTGACTTGCAGTTCCCTGCTTGCATTTTCTGGTCAGTCCCACACATTCGGTTGACGTTACAGTGGAGCCTGCTGGAGACAACTCGTTTCAGACCTCCGGTTGTTAGCGGTGTCTGCGACGTGTCCTAGCCTAACGATGTTCTCCCCTGAAAACAGCCTCGCTGCAGTTTTCCAGCTCCCCTGCTGATGTCTGTAGATCTTTTCCTAGTGAGGCGGTGTAAGCAGGAGTGCAGGGGAGAGGGCAACTCTTCCACGGTGAGGGGTCTGGAGCACAAGTCTTATGAGGAGAGGCTGAGGGAGCTGGGGGTGTTCAACCTGGAGAAGAGGAGGCTGAGGGGAGACCTTTCACAACCCCCTGAAAGGAGGTTGTAGAGAGGTGGGGGTCGGTCTCTTCTCCCAGCTCACAGGCGACAGGACAAGAGGGAATGGCCTCAAGTTACACCAGGGGAGGTTCAGGCTGGATATTAGGAAGAATTTTTTCACCGAAAGGGTGATCAGCCATTGGAATGGGCTGCCCAGGGAGGGGGTTGAGGCACCATCCCTGGAGGTGTTCAAAAGTCGGGTTGATGTGGTGCTGGGAGATACGGTTTAGTGATGGCGTTGCTTTTTGTTTGTTGTGTGGGTGTTTATTTTTGTCAAAATTAGGTCGACGGTTGGACAAGATGATCTTTAAGGTCCCTTCCAACCTAGAAGATTCTGTGATTCATTGGCACTGAAGAAGTAGGGCCTGTGACTTTTTGCTTTAAAAGATTTTTTTTATTATTATTATTATTTTTTTCTGGAAATCCTTATCTTGTCTGACCTGCTTTTCCTGGTGGACTTGCTGGACAGCCGGAGAAAGAGCACGAGATAACATCATCTCAAGCAGCAAAGGAAAGAGAGCCAAATTGACCGTGGGGGAAAGAATTTTGCTCCGGCCTATTTTTAAACTCCCCGTTTGTGCGGGGCACCTGTTCCCCACCCCGCCAGCCGCTTTGGGGGAGCGTTTTCAGGCTTTGCTTTCCCTGCGTGTTCCCGGGAGAGCTGCTCTGACTCTCGGGAGGATCTGTCACGCCGGCTGTGGCATTCCTGCTATTCCTTAACGCTGTGAGCAGAGCAGCAGCATCCTGGGAGACTGCTTTGCTCAGCATGAAGTAACGAAAGCGGCACGGCTCACCCCTCTCAAGTTTGCTGTCTTTCCTCTCCTCGCAATGATCCCTCGCATGCTTGCAGTTGGCCCCATCCCTATCTATTTCTTGTCAAGCATCCACGGACTTTATTCTTCCATCCCCCCCCTCTTTCAAAAGCAGCCAGTTTTTTGGAGAGTGTCCTCCAGGATGGCTGCCTCTCACATCCTCCTTCACATGGCAGAGGTTCCCAGTAGCCCAGGTTTTGTCGCTCTGGTGTGAAGCCCTTGCACGGTCTCGCCACCCTTGGGGGACAAGGTGCCCCGAGCACAAGTAGCTCATAATTGCTAGGTCTGGCTTTCTTTTTTTGATTTATTTTTTTTCTTTCTTATTTCGACCTTCCCTCGTGCGTCCCAACAGCAGCAGGGCTCTCTCTCCCCACAAAGCTGCAGGTAACCCTGGCAGATACTTCCTCTGAGGTATTTTTACTGACAGGTGATACGAGGTGCAACAGAGGACTGGAGACAAGGTGGCAGCTTGCCTGGGGACATGTGCAGTTTGTTTTCCCCATTGCAAAGCTCAGGAGGAGGGAAATGTGGATGCTGGGGGATCCCACAGCTGGGGGCTGACTTGCTGTGTAGCCACCAGGCGCAGCTGGTGGCACAAGGGGCCGGTGACTAGTGCCCCACTGGAGCAAGAGCTCCCCAGGCTCTTGCTGGAGGCTCAGGAAGAAGTGCTGACAGGGACTTCTCCCTTCTCTTGGCAGATCCCCTCCGTGTCCTGGCAGGATGTTGGTGGGCTCCAGGAGGTGAAGAAGGAGATCTTGGACACTATCCAGTTGCCCCTGGAGCACCCGGAGCTGCTATCGCTGGGTCTGTGCCGCTCTGGTCTGCTGCTGTACGGGCCTCCAGGGACAGGGAAGACTTTGCTGGCAAAGGCGGTGGCAACCACGTGTGCCATGACATTCCTTAGGTGAAGAGTGGGGGTTCGTGGGATGGGGCTGACTTTCTCTTGGCAGCGGATGGGCAGGCTCTAACTGGCTCCCTCTTCTCCCTTCCCCACAGTGTGAAAGGGCCGGAGCTGATCAACATGTATGTTGGGCAAAGCGAGGAGAACGTGCGTAACGGTGAGCAGATGCGTCCCGCTCCCACGTGTGGGAAGATGGGGCTTTTCCGTGGTGCCGGAGGGGAGGAGGTGGTGCTTAAACCCCTCTTCCCAACTCCCACCCACAGCTTCCTGCAAGGGCACCGCCGTCTCCTACACCCAGTCTGTTCCCTGCCTTGCAGCACCTTCCTCTCGTGCTTTCTCTCTGCCTGTCACTCTTGTCCCTGGTTTTCCTGATGGGGTGGCAGCCCCTCAGAGGCGCGGTTGGGCCTCGAGGCCCATCGTGCTGGGGTGCTGCTCATCCCTGCTCCCTCTGAGCCCCGCGGCCAAGAGCAGTTGGTGGTGGTGAGGCAGTGAGCAGCTGGTTTCCATCCACAGCTCTTCCCTGCTGGCGATGTCGTGGGTCCTGTTGCTGTTGACTGCTCCTCCAGTGACACCTTTTGTGCTGTCTCTTCCCAGTGTTTGCCAGAGCCAGGGCAGCTGCTCCTTGCATTATCTTCTTCGATGAACTGGATTCCCTGGCCCCTAGTCGTGGGCGGAGTGGAGATTCGGGGGGTGTCATGGACAGGTGAGCGAGCATTACGTGTCCCTGGGAGGGCGGCACGCCTGCCGCGGCTGGGGGGATGCGCAGGATTGCCCTGCGAGACAGAGTCCATCCCAACTCTCTTTCTCTCCCTTTTCCCTTCCCTTCCCTGCTCCCTTCAGCTCCTCTGCGTGGCCTGTCTCTTCTCTCTGGACATTAGTACTGCTGATTGCATTGCCACAGATTCCTGATTGCCCAAGCTCGTTGTGCAAACATTTGGTTAAGACAGAGTCCCCTCCAGCTGCTTCTGTGGCTGCCAACTGCTCCCTTTGGCCTCTCCAAGGCCATCCTTCACACCCCTGCCGTGCTCTTCTCCTATTAGCTGCTGTTTCCCTGCAGTGGGAAACCTTTCAGCTGCCTCTGGTAGCAGCAAAATATGTACAGCTTGGAGATACCCAGAAACAGGGTTATTCCCCCCAGGCCTCTTCTGTTGAGGTGATAGTCCCCATCAAGTCTTCCTCTTCATCCATGGGGTTTCTGCAGAGTTTTCCAATGACACCATGTGCCCCAAGTGACCGTCTTCACACGCACAAGCCAGCAGCTCTGGGAAGGGGCTGGGTATGGTGCCCGTCAGTTGCCTCAGGTGATCCCAGGAACCTGGGGGAGATATCCCCATTCCGGGAGGTCTGCACAGCACTGAAGCAGATCAGCAAGGGTGATGTGTGCCATCCACCGGCCTGAGGACTGGTTGGCAGTGACAGTGGCCTGCCAGGGTGTCCCCAGCGTGGATTGACAGGGCGGTGGGCAGTACCACGTAGCAGGGAGAGGTAGGGTCAGCCAACACGTGCACGAGTGGGGAACCTGAGCCATGGCCGTGTGTGCTTGCCTACGTTTGGTTGGTGTTGCCAGTGTCTGATGGCAAGTATAAGCACACGTGGCCATCCTGCAGGCCAGAAGGACTGTCTTGGTACCAGAGGTTTGCACTCACTTTGCAATGAGCCCGCACACTCGCCGGCTGTGAGTCTTCAGGGAAGAGAAATATGAGTTGAAGTCCAAGGCATGGACCTTAGGTCAGTAGATAAGGGACGACCTATGGATGTGATCTGTCTGGACTTCTGTAAGGCCTTTGATATGGTCCCCCACAACATCCTGCTTGCCAAATTGGAGGGGTCTGGATTTGATGGGTGGACTGTCCAGTGGATAAGGAACTGGCTGCATGGTCGCATCCAGAGGGTAGTACCCAATGGCTCAAAGAGCAGTCACAAGTGGTGTCCCTCAAGGGTCCGTGCTGGGACCGATACTGTTTAACATTTTAATCAATGATATAGACGGGGATTAAAGGCACCGTCAGCAAGTTTGCAGGTGACACCAAGCTGTGTGGTGTTGTCAATACACCAGAGGGATGGGATGTCATCCAGAAGGACCTGGACAGGCTGGAGAGGTGGGCTCAGGTGAACCT
>VXAK01020746.1:0-20132 GCA_013399435.1 Arenaria interpres
AGCTTCAATTAGGACTAAAAGAAAGGCAAAATAATTCTAGCCAAGTGTCTAAAAATCCACTAACCAACTGAACAAAAAGAACCAACTCACATATACCTCAACTCAGTTTTGTGTTTTATGATGCACGATGCCCAAATGATACCTGATGACTATCACAAGTGACACATGACTGATACCCAATACATGAATAGAAGGGTTACTGCTCTTAATAGAATTTGGTCCCTAACAGAAAATATATGCACACACAGTAACTATGTTTCACATCAAAAACTAAAGTCTAAATAAAAATTAGGATAATTTCAGAATATCTGCATACAAAACAAAGTATTTTGCACTATGCAATGTGCAATCAGTGGTGAAACATCATGTTTTATTAGTCAAAAATCCTGACAGTATTGACAAAAAATATGCATGAATTTACTGTAGCAAAGCCAGTCCTAGAAATTTCCTGCAGTTCTAATGAGAGACATCATACATTTGGAGGGATTATTGTACTAATGGACATTGTACTGTCAAATTAATTCTTGCGTGCAGCATATTTTAGGGTGAAAGACTACCCTTACAGAATATCATTAGGGGAACACAAAGGACAACAACAATAACAAACATATTTCTGTATTGCTACATTGAAATGGAAATCATGACTTAACCTATACTCCTTTTACCAAGTACTCTAATGAAAAAATCCTGCATGTGAGTAAACAAACACCTTTGTTGATCCATTTAAATAAGAGGTTAGCTTTGACATATCTGCAACTAATTTGCAAACTGAACTGAACAGTTATACATAAGCCTCACACAATGCAATCAAAAAGAGAAATTCAATAATTCTGCTTTGAATAAGCTTACTTGGCCTGAAATACTTGATTTCTCAAGAGTCATTAAAATTTCCTCCTGCATCTCTTGTGGACTAACTTTATGTGACACCCTATCACATTCATATCTATGAATAACATTAGCATACTGTATTAGTATAGTAACATTAATATACATTCACCAATTCCACTTTCAAATTTTCACATTATACAGGCCTCTTTTATACTCACACCAGAAATTGCTTTCAAACTATTGGGAATAAATGCTGTTCTTCATCCAATATTGTTGTAAAAGATCTTTGAGCTCCTTTATAAAAACAAGCAGCTGCAAGAGTGATAGTCTCCAAGCTACAAAAAAAAAAGGCAGTGTGCATCTGCCTAAAATAGTAGCTTAGAAGCTTACTCAGAGAAACTTTCACTGTTGTTTTGAGGTGGAAGTATAACAGTATATTTTATGGAGAACAGCTCAAGTACAGTAGCATCAAATTAGAGCCAGACGAAAGAGGAAAGTAAAGGCTGATGTGTCCAAAACCACAGTTTCAGCCAAAGACAAAGTAAATGGTGTTCAACTACTCAAATTTGGGCAATCTAATTATTAACCATTACCCACTCTAAAACAGGTAAGGGTATTCATTTTTTAAGAAATCTACCACTGCCACTACCTTGTAATGCCAAAGCAAAATGCAGTACTCTCCTGGTTATGGCGGTTTAGTGAACCTGAGGAACTTCCAATACAATTCCTATACCTTTGTGAATGGAGAAATCTGGATACCTTACTGTTATGTCTTCAGTCACAACATACAGATTTTAACCTGAGCAACACCACTCATGGAACAGAATTATGGCTGAAAAGTACGACTACCTGTATCAATTAGCCAGGCTGAAATAAACTTTCCTCTTTTTCCTCAAGAGTTAAATGTAACCCCCTCCTGCAAATTCTGTATCGAAGACTTGCACAAGCAATAACTTCAAATATTAAATACAACATTTGTCTTACAGTAGCAGTCACAGAACAAAATAACCCTAGTGTTCACTGATATCTAACTACTGTTAAAAAAGTAGTAAAAAAGTAGTAAAATTAAAACATGGTATCTGCCACAAAGCTTTTATACTGCAGAAGCAGTTGTAGAATAGTGATAAAAAGACATTGTTTTCAGTTCCTTTAACAGCTTGAGAAAAGGATAATTTATGATACTTCTCACATAAAAGACAAGGGAATAAATAGATCAGTTATTTAATGAAAACATCTATCAGGTTTCTCTTTAATGAATGTAAACTAAATGTCTGGCAGGTCCACTTCTTTTCACTTTAGCACAGATTCAAGCATAAAACTTCAGCTAGCTTCTCCTTCTCTCTCAGCATCCTTTGATATATAACACAAGAATATAATCTTTTGTTTTCTATCACTCAAAAAAAAAAAATCACAGATCTGATAGGACTTGTCTATTTTTCAGCATTCTTCAGCAACGTAAAAGGAATTTAGTTAAGTAACATCACAGGTTTTTTTCTCTTGATATGCTGGTTATTAGTATATATTGTATTTTGTAATCTCTGAGGGAAATTTATTCTGTGGTTAATCCTAGACTTTGATGTAAGAGGTTTCAAGTTCTCTTGAAATTACTTTGAAAATCTGAAGTGTCTAATTACATTACCTTATAACCCAGAATGGTAAAATCACTGAGAATGGAAATTCTACATTTCCAAATACCCAATACATTTCCAAAGCTTGCATTACACTAAGGTAAAAGCTTAGTCTTTTTTTAATGCAGCAACAATTGACAATTGCTTCCCTTCACTAGCCTTCAAGTTCCTCATTGAGAATGCTGGGAAAAGTATCAGGAAAACATTCTTAGTACGTGTACAGAAAAAGAAATAGGAATTGCATGGGCTGTAGAAATATAATGTTCCATTTCTCCTTACATAGCTTTTCAAAGCAAAAAATATAGGATTATAGCATCAGAACAATTTACAGTTTATAATTCTCAGAAAAAAAGGGAAAAAGATGCTTTTCTCTTTGAGACTCTCTCCATCTTCCTATGTGTAGGCTTTTTGGTTGGTCAGTTTTTTTACATCAGTGTCATGAAAATCTGAGCAAAACAGTTCAAAACGACTAATCAACAGCTGTTTTTCCAAAATATGCCATACATTTACAGAACTTACTAACCTGTTCCAAAACCCTGGCTATAGGGTTATAGAATATCTTAAGAATAACTCTTTTCAGCATTTATTATAAGCATGAATTTGTTACTGATCTTCTTTTACCATGTAGAAAGAGAAAAGTTGTGTTTCTGTTTGTTCATAGACTGCAACTGACTTGGAACACATGCTGTACCAATAACTACTGAAGGACCAACAAGTCACAAAGTTCAATGATGATGAAAGTCAAATATATGCTCCCTCCGCTTCTCCTTCTCTTTTATTCCTCCATAGCTTCAGTAAATTTGAAATTGCATAGATGTGAGCATCAGAAAGAGTGAAGAATAGAGCTGAACAGGAAGAGGTTTTCCAATGCATTAACAAATACCACCATGAGGAAACCCTAGGTACTTAAAATTGAGTTAATGAAAGAGTGGAGGAAGAGATCCATACAAGTGCAAGGACAGACAGCAGGCCCTTGGTCAAGTCTCTCCCCCTTACAGCTCCTGCTCGCCTGTCTCAGCACAGTGGCCTTGTCTTGCAGCTTTCATACTGCAGGTCAAGTCCTTTTTCCTAGGTTTTGCATAACTGGGTGTTATGCAAAGAAGAAGTTCCATATTAAACTCAAGTGTGCTTTCAAGACAGAATCTGCATTAAAACTAAGGCACTCACCACAAACAGTTTTCATTTCTATTAGTCACATCGTTAGAAATTATTGTGCAATGCTTACCAGGGTAATAAACATAAACTATGTTCAGAGTCTTCTTTCAGGGCAGGGTGACTTAATGTTACAGTACATACAGATCTTCTTTGAGAAAGCAAAATAAACTCCATCTTTCATGTGACACTGAACGATATATGAACCCAATACGTCACCATGAAAATGACCTGAAACATAGAAGTACTGAGACATTGGCCTGACTTCTCTGACAGCTGCCTTCTGTACAGCCTTGGCCACAGTATGGCTGGAGAGGATGAGTGGCAGGAAAGGAAAGCTAGGAGGGAACAAAGCTCACCATCCTGCTTTTTGTTAGTTTGAAGGAAGTAAAATTTTAGTTAGAATAATATTTAGCCCCCCATAGTATCAGCCATCCACAAAATTTTATTTTTCTTCCCTCTTGTTGCTGTAAGAGGGGGATGCTCAGAAATGTTAATAAATATAGTATATATTTATATATGTGTATTATATATATATATAAAAATATACACACACATTTACCTCTATATATAGGTATAAAAAAGTTGTTACTTGTAAAGAGCATTTCTCCACAGACAATTGTAACCATACTAAGTGAGAGGAGGCTGACACTGCATTCAGACAGTATGTACAGAAAGAAGTTAGATAAACAGGGATGTCTCATAACGAAGTCTGCTTTGTTGATAAGAGGACAAGCTATCTGAATGCTGAATTCAGCTTGCTTCCTCTTGTTGCAGAAATGTACTGTGTAAAGAAGACAGATAGCAATGCGGCAGTTATTTCAAAATTGAATTTGAAGATGTAAAGTCATTGTGAAACCAGGGACAGGTTTTAAGAAGATACAAATGCCTTGCTCACCTCCCACTTGGATTTAAATCCAGAAACACTTTTAGTACAGAGTTACAGAATGTGTGTCTCATTTGGGATTTATAAATTTGACCCTAAATTCTATAGATGTACATTTAAAACATAAAAGGGAAGCTTATCCTTAAGACTTATCTTTATATTTGCTAGCTGGATAGGGATAACACCTGGAAAATCACTAGCTTACTTCTTGGAAAACAGGTACTCAAAGCAAACTTTTTTATTGTTGGCATCACACAAGCACCTGCTATTTTGAAGATTAATTCAAGCTTGAACCCCATGGAGGACAAAATAAACAAACAAATAAGGTAAATATTTTGCCTCTTTCAACACCACAATGAGAAAACTCCCCCAAAAGTATCTTTCAACTCTCCAGTATGCTTGGTTGCTTAAAATGCAATCTATTAGAAGAACATAAAATTATAAAATTTATAGAATTATTTGCAAACATTTGTATAATTTCTGGTTCAACAGGTTAATATGTATTTATAAGATAAATTTAGTAATGATTTGGAATCAATGTGGTATGGTATGCCACATGTTCTCAATATTACCCTACACAAGCATTATTCTTCATGAGAGAGTGGAAGAAATGAGTCTAAATATATTTTACGTTAGAGTTAAAACAAATGGACATGAGCAAGAGCAAAAGAGTAAATCAGTTAATTTCTTGCAGTATGTGTTTGAAGAACTTCAGCTCATTTCTCCTTGACGTGCCAAAGAAATCTGTAGACATAGCCAGTTGAGATAAGAATGCTAATACATAAATAGATTTGACAGATAAACAGAAAAGGAAGGAAAGAATGAAAAAAGGGAGTAATTTAGGAAATCCGCTACCCAGAAACAGAATTACACACATATTGAATCCTGAGGGAAATTTCTGAGTTTGTTAAATTGCCACAGATATTCTTAAAGGCGATACTATTCATTCACAAATGAATGATTTATTTTTTTAGCCTCCTGATGCCATAGTGAGTCTCCTCACATCAATAATCTCACTTTTATATTCTCTTAATAAGAAAATTACCAATAAGATCGTATTTCAACAATTTTGGCTATGCATGGATATCCTGAGTTCTTTTTGCCTCTATACATCCAGATTTAAGATACAGTAGGATACAGCAGTAGTAGTCATCTCACACTTCAATTATTTTTTTACAATCATCAAGAAGGCAGGACCCATTTTGGTTTCTTTAGATCTCTTGCAAGCCTTTGATACACTGGATGACATGATGTCTGAGGATACAGACATAAGAGACAAGCTCAACTCACTGCATTCTTATCTTTTCTCTGACTGAAATGAAGACTAGAATTATGCATCACCTATTTCTGATCTTGGTCATATAAAAAAATTGAAGTGTTTTACTGTGCTTGTATTCTGAGGAGCATATAAAAGCACACACATGTGTACATATAAAAAAATGAGATACAGTAAAAATTTGACCTGTTAAGAGTATGTCTGAGATCAAACACCTGAAATCCCCTCAGTCTTTCAAAACTCAAAACATTAAAACTGGGGATTAACTGTAAATTTTTCTTCCAGTGAAGAAGCTCTAGTAAGTTGGAAGAATGGCCGGAAAGTGCTTGCTTTCTAACTGAGGGTGAGATAAAACTTGTTCTGGAGTACTGGCAACTATAATTTCTCATCTCAAAGAACAGGTTCATAAGCAGTGAACAGGGTTTACATTACAAACATCATTAGATCACCAACTGCTTCTGCATGTGCAGCTTCAAGCTACTGTTGAGAAATATGGTTTCTCCCATCCAGGAATGGTTTATTTGCATTACATACGCATTACTTACAGCTGTCTCTGTCTGCACAAACTATTCAATCATTCTCAGCTTAAGTTAACTTCTTATGCAATTACTAGATGAAATTCTGACAATTTGTCACTCCAAAAGAGATCTACTTCTACATATTCTTCTGTGAATTTTTGGTTTGGAGAGCATATGTGACCACAAAAGGGCTAAACTGATCTTCCAAAGCATGCACGTTTTTTGCATAAGTCACATTAGATTGTCATATATCACTGCTATGAAAAGCTGAGCATCGTGGAATTCTTGCTTATTGTGATTTAATGACATTCATTTGAAATAACAAATGCTTCAAATAAGTGTACAGTAGTATCAGCACAGTCCACAAGAAATAACAGTCCATTTGACTGAACTGATCCTCATCCCAGTGTGATCCCTGACCTGTGAATCTGTGCTGTCTCACGGACAGAACTTCCCACATGTATCAGTATTTTGTTATATCAACGCCAGATAACATTTGTGTCTAGCTTACGTAGTTGTCAGCTACTCTCAGCTAGGTCACCTTCTAGTTCATTTCCCACATTCCACAGATTTTTTCCACTGAAAACAATTACCTTAATCTTAGTCATGACTTTGTTTCTCTTCACTCCATCCTTTATGCTTCACTTTCAACCCTCCTGTCCTAGTGCAGGTCTCATGGAAAATATCACTTGTTTAATCATTCTTGCCTAAAAACAGAATTATAGAACAGAATCATAGAATCACAGATGATAGGAGATTATTATTTCTTTCAGCTGGAAGATAATTTCTATCACTTTTACTTTAAAATGGATTATTAAGACATCTAGAGAGAAATAGTGAAGGCAAATTTCAAATAAAAATTAGTTGTACTCATAAACAACTCATTGCCTGAAAAAAATCCAACCAAACAACCCTGACTGAATATATTCAAAGCTATCATGGGACAGCTACTATGAGTTAACCAATGGTACAGCTGCTTTTAGTGAGCAGGTTTCCAATTATTTTTTAGGAATGGCATGCTATAAAATATCCTGTGGGTGGGATTTTTTGTCTGATATTATTCAGAACGTAATTATTTTCCTCACAGGCCTGTTTAGCCTACTGCCATTTCACAATATCTGTCGTAATTACATAACTCAAGCAATTAAAGAAATTCCAACAAACCTATCAATTAACACCAGTGTGTAGAAGGTACCAGCAGAATAATTTGTATCATTAGAATTTAGCTCACAGTCCCAAATTTTCATTACAGCGAGATAAATTCCAATCTGTGAGAGCTTGATGCATGCTAGACAGTAAAAGTGCAACAGCAATTCAGCAAGGGACATTAAAAACATTAATGAAGTAATATAACAGGCTGAAAATGAAACTTTTAAGAATGCAGAACAGTTCTCCGTAAAAAAAAAAAAAAGAAAACAGGAAATCATAACAGTTTAAAATAAAGGCATTCCCAAAAGATGCACGCGATGCAAATGAAAGTGGAAACTCTTCAAATAGAATAGTTAGAGTATAACTGAATTCTGCACAAGGAAACTACTGAAAGCATATCATTAACTGAAGCCAAAGCTGTGAATTAGTCTCAAAACAAACATTTGGTACTATTGAATTCCATGGAATATACATGAAATTAGTCTAACTAGAGATAAGAGAGATGATGCATTTTTCCTCTTGTAGTGTGTAAATCTTTGCACAGTGGAAGCATTTTTTAAACTGAGTTACTGCTTCAGCAGCAATAGCCACCCATTGTTTGGTTGCTTGTGTTTCCAACATTTCCTTCACTATCAGCCTACAAGTTTCTTTGGCAGCATGTCCACCATAGAAGAATTAAAGTTGGCTGTCAGTCTGTCCATGGCCTGAGGCCACACTGTGACTTCAGTGTGTAGCAGACATGCGCTACTTTTAAGTGCTAAGCCAGATGGCAGGCAATGGGTGCCTGGCTAGTATTTTTAACACTGCATGCCATGTATGACCCTTTGAAGGATTCCTACATTAAGGAATTACAGTAGCAATTTCTGGAAGTGTTTAAAAAAGCTGAAAGCTTTACAGCTGAAGTGCTGCAAGGCTGCAGGTCAAGAATAAACATTTTTCTTCAAGGCAACCTCTAGAGAAAATTTCCACACCTCTTTCCAAATAATCACAGAGAAGTAAACTCTTTCAGATGCCTCAAAAATCATTGCACTCATTCATTTAGAATCTATAGTCTATGTGATATCCCAGGCCGAACCGGAAGAACACTGTTAAGAAATAAAAATTAGAATATNTGTGTTGTTCTGGGGTTTTTTAGTGTATTTTTAAAGCAAATTATTAGGTTTATACAGTTTTGTCCCACCCATAGTTTCATACTAGGGTGGGGTTGGGCTGGGGAGGATTATCTTCATGCATCTTCATGGAAGAATATTAGGAATAGAAAGATTTAGCTACAAAACTGTTTGCTACTTATGCAGTTTGAGTAATTCCTGAATATAATTGGAGGCCGTTAGTCATGGTATTCAAAAAAAAAAAAAAAAAAAAAAGCAATTCTGTCACAAAACTTGAGCCATTAAAAGACATTAAATGTGTTTCTTAGGGCTTTCTTTGATTTTCATTAAGTTTTAAACCGAGTTTAAAGTAATTTTGAGTTGATAGAGTTCTAAGATTAATATTGTTTAAAGAAGTACATGAGTAATTAACTTTCTGTGATTAACCTTGTTAACCAGACACACTTAAAAAAAAAAATTGGTTTAGTAAATTTTAGAGAAATATCTGATGAAGGCTACCACAACAGGGAGAAGAAATGAAAACTGCTTCTTTCTACAGTTGGTCCTCCATGCCATTTTTAAACTCGCACAACAATTTTTGCCTAGGAATAATGCCAGGCTAACAGATGGCCATAAGTGCTGCTATTCAGAGGAAACCAAAATGTGCATCAGCTTTGAGGATTTGGGTAATATTCTTACCCACGGGATATCAAAAGAGAAATCTGAGCCAGATTTTCTTCTCAGTTACAGAGGTGTAAAAGTATACAACCGAAAAACTGACTTTCCTTTTTTATAGTCCTAGGGAGCTTTCAAGATCATCTAGTCCAAATGTCCTGCCAAAGCAGGCTGGACAGGAAGGCATCCAGGAGGGTTTTGAATCTCTCCAGAGAAAGAGACTCCACCACCTCTCTGGGCAGCCTGTTCCACTGCTCTGTCACCCCCAAATTAAAGAAGTTTCTCCTCATGTTCAGATGGAACTTCCTGTGTTCCAGCTTCTGTCCATTGCCCCTAGCCCTGTCACCAGCCACCACTGACAACAGCCTGACCCCATCCTCTTGATACCTGCCCTTTATACACCTTGATGAGGTCTCCTCTCAGTCTTTTCTTCTCCAGGCTAAACAGACCCAGGTCTCTCAGCCTTTCGTCATAAGAGAGGTGCTCCATTCCCTTGATCATCTTTGTAGCACTGCACTGGATTCTTTCCAGCAGTTCCCTGTCCTTCTTGAACTGAGGGGCCCAGAATTGGAAACAGTACTTCAGCTGTGGCCTCACCAGGGCAGAGTAGACGGGGAGGATGATTCTCCTTGACCTACTGGCCACACTCTTTTTAATGCACCCCATGGCGCCTTTGGCCTTCTTGGCCACAAGGGCAAATCGCTGGCTCATGGTCAACTTGTCCGCCAAGACTCCAAGGTCTCTCTCAGCAGGTCAGCAACATCAGAGCATGAAAACTTTCACTCTTTTATAGACAATCAGCAGTACGAAATCCAGGTTTAGATCTGAATTTGTAAAGGTTGTTTCTCAAGGCTGATTATTTTAGGTTGTCAGTCTTACAAGATTGGCTGCACACTTGTCTTGATCCTGATTTCTGTAAGTAGATCTACATTGGCCTTTTTGCTTGGAGCTTGATACTAACTCAGACTCAAAACTCCTCAATTACCCACACAATCTATACAGTGTCTCACTTTTTCACCTCAGGTCTTTATCCTGTTAGGAAAATAGCAGGAAAATAAATGCATTGACAATAATTCAAACTTCATCCTATGAGACAACCAGCTTAAGCCTTGCCTTGGGTATAGTTAATGAAAATAAAGTCACTACAAACACAGGGTTTGGTTATTTTTTTTTCTTTATCTACCTGTTTCTGGTATAAGGTTGCATCTAGTACACTCTACCTTAATGTATACCATATCAGTAATACCAGAGTTGGATTTCTTACTTTCTTTTACTTCCAAGCCCCGAAAAGAACAACTGTCTTAAAGCAACATCTTTTATTTGGTAACATTGTAACACCTAAAAATACGCTGTCCCACTTATTTTATACGTCCCTACCAGCTTGGTAAGACAGCCTTTTCTCCAACCACAAAACCGAACAAATAAAATCTTTTGGCTCCAGTTTTTCTGTTTCCTGCTGGCTTGAAGTGCTTTGCTTTTTCCAAGAAAAGAACACTGGAATTATTGCTGCTACTTAGACATTGTATCTTAACGACTCTTCAGGCCCTAGCAATCACTGAAAAACACACACATATTTTGCTGTCTACTGTGAAAACTAAAAAGAAAATATTTTTTTTCTACAGAACAGAATCAACATGTAAGAGATAGAGTCAAAAAAATATCAACCAACAAACCCCCCAAAAAACAACTTAAGATTAAGTCACGCATAATTTATTGCATGGCCCACCTAGAAAAATGTCTACAGAGATTAGAATTGTTACATGAGAGTCAATTAAACATATAATGCAGATGCATTATATAGGCCATGATTTCAGGACCTGTTTGTCTTCTCTACTCTGTGGAAAAGAACAATTTTTTTTTTGTCTGCAGTAGTGCTTCCAAACACCCTATTTTTTTGTAATAATATTAGATCTAATGCTTTAGCCATGCCTTTAAACGTCAGAAGAAAAAAAGAAACTGGTCAAATTACTTCCAAGTAGCAGACTTATATACAATTGGTTTCCTTTATATCGTAAAATGTGTATAACTACTTTAAGAAATCTTCTTGTATTATTACTGTAACTTATCATTTTCTTCTAATCAAAACAAATAAAAATGGGGAAAAAAATCCACCTATGCAAGTAAATGCAAATTACATCTAGTAAAACCTGAGGTAGAGGTTAGATCAAACACTTTAGATGCCTGCAAGCAAAGTTATAGAAGAAAAAGAATTTGAAAGAAAACCATAACCTATATTTATAGCTATGACACGATCATACATCTCCTGTCAACTGCCTCCAGCCTGAGCCCAGCTGATCGCTGTCACCCTTGCACAACAAGCTGCTGGTGATTTCGCCAGCTATGTTTTGCATGTAACTGTATGTGAACCTAATTTCAGTCAAAATGATTTAACTTAGCAAAGACCTGGTACTTTGCTTAAGATAGCATTGTCTAATCTATCAAAGTAGATTAGGGATTCCATTCATAGAGAGTTGAATGCTAGTTACAAAATGTCACACACTTCAATACTTGTACTGGTTGTGATCAGAGCATAATCTGTCCCAAGGATACTGTTCTGTGTATGTTAATACAGCTGTTTGTACTTACAGTTTTCTTCATTTACAATTAGTTAATCAGCTTGAACTGAAGTCTTAGCGTTATTTATTTATGGTCGTGCTTTTCCAAAACATGCAGAAGCAGTCTTTATGTGTTACATTATTTCAGGGATTTTTTACCACCCTCTAAGTATAGTATTAAATAAAAATGCCTGATGCTTTACAATGTTGCATGACCTGCATTTGCTCTGGCTCCAGAACTGAGCCACAATAGTTTTCAGAGGTGCTAACTGATACAGTGAGGGAAAGCATCAGATAAAATGAGGTAGATGATAAGGTATAACGCATCTCTGTTACAGCCTAAAAGGTGCATTATCTTTGTGATAATGTTTGCCTGGAACTCCGACAGAGGAGAGGTTTTGACTCTTCTTGCAGTAGAGAAGTTACAACTAATCCTACAGGAAATTTTAATCCTAAATTTTGACCACTTTATGTTGAAAGATAGGCATAAAGCACATTTCTATCTTTGAGGTACTCAAAAAATAAACACACTGAAGTACATTATTTATTACTCTCACTGTTTCTGACTGTAACTCTCAGGTAACATCTAAAATCACAGAGTCACAGAATTTTAGGGGTTGGAAGGGAGCTTTGGAGATCATCTAGTCCAAACCCCTGCCAAAGCAAGGTCACCTAGAGCAGGCTGGACAGGAAGGCATCCAGGAGGGTTTTGAATCTCTCCAGAGAAAGAGACTCCACCACCTCTCTGGGCAGCCTGTTCCACTGCTCTGTCACCCCCAAATTAAAGAAGTTTCTCCTCATGTTCAGATGGAACTTCCTGTGTTCCAGCTTCTGTCCATTGCCCCTAGCCCTGTCACCAGCCACCACTGACAACAGCCTGACCCCATCCTCTTGATACCTGCCCTTTATACACCTTGATGAGGTCTCCTCTCAGTCTTTTCTTCTCCAGGCTAAACAGACCCAGGTCTCTCAGCCTTTCGTCATAAGAGAGGTGCTCCATTCCCTTGATCATCTTTGTAGCACTGCAGTGGACTCTTTCCAGAAGTTTCCTGTCCTTCTTGAACTGAGGGGCCCAGAACTGGACACAATACTCTCACAATGAGGGACAGAAAATTAAATCTAATTAGCAACTTACTCTTAACAAATATTAATGGAACTTTTCTCACGAACTTACAAAAAACCTGTCTTATTATGATAGCAGATTGACTACTGCCTCAATTTCAACTTTAAATCAACATTTTATACACACACTATTATTTGTTTGTACAAATATAGTAATAAAAATACTACTTTAATATGTAATGCTCGTTTTTCCCCCCCATTCACTGTTGATGTAAGGGGAACCAGGAAGTCAAATAACTACATAGGATGCCTTAAAATATAACCTCTGGAATGTAAAAATAATTAATTGCTTATGTTTTATTAACACAATTACATTACTGTTATTTTGAAGTATGGTATATATCAGGACGTAGTAAATGCTGTGCTTATCTTACCATGACATTCGTAACAAAGCAGAAATACTGACATCTATGACTCAGCCAAGGATATTAATCTGATTAACTCCTCAGTGAAGAGGACACTGTGCTCCTTCACTTGAATTTTCAGTGAAGTTTCCTTTCCTTTTCTCCTTCCCCCCCTCCCTGCCAAAGTCTTAGAAAAAACGTCTGGCTCCTAAACTGTATTTTTGCATCAGTGCTCTATTGAAAGAGAGCACTGCACCTGGTTGGGATTCAGCATCAGACTGTGGAAGTCTGGCCAGGACAATTGATCCACTGTGTGTTCAACCCCAAAGACTCTCACTGCCTCTTTTGGAGTGGAGTGGCAAAGCAAAACTCAACTCAAAACTCATACCTGACCATGCCACTTTGTCAAATAAAACATAATGATGACCAGTAACATCATATCCAGGTCTTCTGTTGCTTTCCACCATCCCTAATCTTTATTCACTGACTAAAATAGAAACAGATAGCTTATGACCCATGAGTATAGTCCAATATCAAACACACCTTTTCTCTAATGACAGATTTTACCTATAGTTAATTTTTTTCCCATTCCTTTAACACTATTTTAATTCATATGCCATTTTATGACTTTTAAAATCTTCTTCTCATTTTATTTTTTCAATTGCACCCTCTATTTTGCAAGATAGGCACTTACTCATTTTACTGTAGTCTTTACATAAGATAGACATGTGGGAGAAGGTTACAATGGAATCAGTTTATGAAGAGGAAAGAGGTTAGTTTTATTTCAACTTCTTCCTTATGTTCACAACCTTCCAAAAAACCAAAAAGGGAAAAAATAAAATACAGAATTACAGAACACAGGTATTCAAACAGTATCTGAAAATTACTTAAAGGTGTCACCAGCATTTTAAGTATGTTTCTAGTTCATACGCTATGTGATGATCATATGGAAAAGTCTACTCACAACAACTGTTGCCTTGTATACCTATATACTATGTATGTATGGGGGTGCAGAAGGAAAAGAGTTCAGAAGAGTGGACAAGAGGACATACTTAAGCATGCTATCTTGTTAAGAAGTGTTTACAGTGAAAGTGAACATTCCATGTAAATTACAGATTTCAACTGCTGCAGATTTCCAGTTTTGTTACTGCAACATCAACAAATGTTAGTTCATTTCAATTCTGGTCAATGTTATTAATTTAATCCTTATATTTAGTGGTGTGGAGCATCAATTATTTATCCAAGTTAATCTGAAATATAGTCTATATTGCAGGCTCAATTCTATAGATTATATGAATTTCTGTTGCTCATACCTGACCTGTCCTGCACTAAAACACACAAAAAAGTTCCAGTTGCTTGAAAGAGAACAAAATAAGACAGTCCTTTTTAAGTGGACACCACCTCTCCACTAAACATAGTTATTGATTTGCTCTGCTGTACCAGCCCAAGAAGAAGAAAACCTTCCTCTCAACTGAACAAACCCTGTTCAAAAGCTGTGTTAGCGTCCACCACTGTGTTTCTAAGGATTCAAAAACTCAGGCCTCACAAAACTTTCCCCAGAAGAATAAGGAACTAGCACAAAATTAAGGTCAACAAAAAATTACTTGAATTTTTCCCCAATCCTGACTTTTATTGAATGTAATTCCGCAGATGAATTTTTAGAGATAAAATGGAAACAAAGGCTGTTGCTGCATAGCACAATGAAACATCACGCATCTAAGCAGAGCTGACAGATTATCCTGAACATCAGTCTGAAAGTGCAACTGTACACCACTCCCTCTAGTTGTTTCTAGGACAATAAAAATATTCCTGCACACCATTACACAGGATGGACATGCCAAATGTCATCTCTCTATGATACATATTGCACACGATCTCAACTTTCTTGAACAAATTAAACGCAAACCTACATCCAGTCACTTACTAATACTACTAACTGAAACTACTGCAACTAAAGAAAACCTTAGTCATTGAACTGAAATTATTTTTCAGTAATATTTTCCCCACAGTTATCAACATGACTTGGTTGAAAGCAGACCATGGCAAAGGAATATATATTTTGACCTAAAGTAACCAGGAACATTTCTTATGAACAGGGTGACATTTTAAACAACATAAAAGACAAAAAAAAGCAAAGGAACCTCTAAAACCTCTTTAAACACCCTGACTTCTAGCCAAAGAATCTGTTCTTTGCCTTTTGAATAACAAGGAAAAAACCCCACCTAAATCTTCTAATTTGAGGGGGAGGAAATGTCCTACTAAAAATTAAATCAATTACTTAGTGTACTTATTCTTAGGTGTAAAGTCTTTCTTACCTCTAGTGATGTGACATGAATCATCCTCAGTTTTCCAGGGGAGGAATAATTCCATGCAGCAGTACATGCTGGCTGCCCAGAGGTTGTGCAGTCTCCATCTATGGAGATGCTCAAACCCCATCTGGACACAATCCTGGATAACCAGATGTAGCTAACCCTGCTTGATTAAGGCAGTTGGACCACGTGATCTGAAGAGGTCCCTTCTAACCCAAATCTGTGAAAAGTATGACAGAATAATTCACTGCGTGCAGAACATGACACCAAATTTACTTAGCTGTGTCATAAGAAGTTGTGTGCCTTGATAGACGTTTTTAGAATAAACCAAACAATTAAATATTACTTTTTCACACCATTGTCTTTACTTTCCATTAAAATAAAACTGCAGACTTTTCCCAGCTTAAGTTTGTGCAAGGAAAAAATAGCACAAGCTATTTTTTAAATAGCACAAGCACAAGGTGACAGAATCTTTTTTCTTTTACAGTGTTTACCAACTCTCAGAGGACAGAGGAAAAATTCTTGTGGTGTCAAAAGTTTGCAGTTCACTTGTTTCCAACTAATTAACATTATGCCACAAGAATTCAACTTGCAGCATGGAATAATTAAAAAGGGAAAATGGAAATTACTTGCCTCCTATTTAAAACTCCCAGTGGGAAAGACACAGACAAGTATGTACAATGCTACACCTTGCTAAGAAAGGTCAAGCCTTTGGGCTGCATTCAGAGCTACAGACAGAATGCCATCTACCTCAAAGGCTCATGGCCTTTGATTCCATAGATTTAAGTGTTTGGATTGTGCTTCAGTGGCTTAAAACACAAAGAAGCCTCAATATACTTAAACTTTCCATTGACATAAATGAGGGTAATTAGGACTTCAAAACAGATGCCATCGTTTTGCCCTTCTTATGACTGAAATAAGGTTGAACAGAGAACTAAAGTCTCAAACAGAAATAAAGGCAATCTGTCTTCCTTTCTAGGGGAAGACATTTTGGTAAGTGTAGAAATGATACTGAGAAATCATTCCTAACATTCATCTTGCCACCTTTTCTAAATGTCACAATGCATATCATATCTAAAAGCAGTTTTGATTTATTGATTAGGAACTTAAGGTCATGCTATCTCATGGGCTTGTGCAGAAAGAAAGAGTAACTGAGAAATACTGTTATATAGAGGAGCTATTTTTCATGGAAGACGGTTATGTCTTTTGCTGTAATCTAAAGGAAAAATGTATCATTTGAGTTTCTAAATAAGCCTGTGAAAACAACAGAAGGCTGGATGCCTAGGTCCAGGAAGATACCTTTGAAACTTGCTCTTAGATCTTTCAAGTATGTTAATTTATACTATCAATATGCAGATTAGTCACATTCAGGAGTGGTCAGGTGCTTATGAGATTACTGAGGTGTACAAAACCTGTGGGAACAGATATGATACAAATTTTGTTCCAAACAAGTTTTTAAAAAGTAATTTAATGTCATATGTCTCCTTATTTTATATACGTGGAAAACTTCACAGTGAATCAAAAAGTTATTTTTGTGTAAAGTTGTCTTTACTTAATAAAAAGCCTGCTTAGTATATAAACTTAACTTTTAAAAAAATGTTTTCATTTTTTCCTGTCTGCTTATAACTTGCTTAAAAACAGGCATTCTCAAAACAAGTCACATATATAAAGATTTGTCACAGAAATAGCTTAAGCCCACAATGAATTTTGTAAGATACATTACAAATCTTTTTCAATTTTATATCAAGGATTTCCTACAATGAGATTTTTGTTGGTTTTGAAACATCTTTTAAGAGTCTCATTTCCTTCTAGATTTTGAGCCTTCAGTATTCATTCCTATCTTTTGACCTGAACTCATACTGATATTTAGAAGACCAAAAAAAACCAGTGAGGGCAGATTGTGTAAGAATGGTTTTCTTCCAAGTGATGAAAACGGGTTATGAATTAATTACCATTGCAGCTGAGCAGTAAGTGACTATGATAGTGCATTTTGACCAAATGTAATAATATAATAGGAAAAATTAAAAATACTTTTTCTTCAGAAAGCCAAAATCTAAGTGAGATATGACATGAATGTTATACCCAAGTTTTTGTCATCAACAGTGAGCGACCCAGATTCAGGAGTCATATGTAAGCCACATATGTAAATGAGTATAAACAGGGAGACAGCTCTTGGACTGGACTACACCCAATATTATGATGACTACAATTAGGAGACCATATATGTGCAAGGAGCCTAATTCCTACTACTACCATAGGGAGTCAAGCACCAGCAAACATTACGGCAATCTTGAATCCCACCCAAAAAGTAGGGTTCCCACCCATTACCAGGTGTCATATGAGATTTCAGACCTCACATTTATCTTAGTGTAAAACAATGATGCTAATTCTGTCGAAGGACAGAGACATGGAAAAGCTGCATTATCCCTCAGAGTGACAAACCAAGAAAAATGTACATTACATACTTTTTTCAAGGGATGATAGAGAAGGCAGTTGATCTACCTCACGTGTAAATACAGGACGTCAGGGGTGGAATGATTCTTATTGCCCCGATTCCCTAACGTTGAGCAACACAAGGCTCTACTGAACTACTAGCCATTACATGGATGGAAAGAAACACAGAACATGTACTGTTTCAGAGAATAGAATGCATTGCAGCCTCCAATGCTTGTCTTCAAACTGTTCTGCTAATCCCACCTAATCTTCAGGGCAGATCCGTATATTTAGAAAAGCTCAGCCTTGGCTCATACGTACTCCCTCACAAATCAGTTGGGACCATATTCAGCCAAAGATCTTTAAAAATCTTGCCTTGCCAAAAAGAGATGTAGAGATTTTTACAGAAATAAACCCAAAATATAACTACAGCGTTAGGTCTGTGACAATCTTGTTGAATTCAGCATAAATCAACACCTGCTAACTGCCAAGTCTCTTCGGCAGGTTTGTCCATCTGTGGTGTATGACTAGACAACTACCCAAAGTCACTCACAGTATTTTAGGCTGGCACAATGACTTAGGCTGGGGGAAGGAAGGAGGAGGGCTAGAAAAAGATGTGCATTGTCTGAGTTTAGGCCTCTTGTTGAGGTCTTGAACCATAAAGCACAACAAAAAAATAGATATATTATCCTGTCCTTATTTTGTTAATCATTTTGTTCTTCTTTTTGTCCTGATTGTGAATTGTGCTTTAAGACATCAGACCCACTTGGTTTCTACTTTATTTTCTCAGAAGCACTCAGATAATGTGTATAATTTTGAAGAGACTGTTCTACTGTTGTCCTGCAACTAGAAGTTTTACTATTTCTCGAATTCATCTCCCTCAGGGACCATGAAAGAGGAGAGAGCAAAGGGAAGATGTGTCAAACCATCAGTACCTATTATGAGATTTAATATACTGAAATATCTATTTCAGTAGATATAGCACTGATTTAATTTGCTGTGTGAATACATCTCTAATGTAATTTACTAGTTTCAGTTTCTCCCTGTCTCCAGGTTTACTGGTTAAAAAAAGGACTGGAAGAAAGTAAAAGAAATTCTGTAGAAACTATGAACCTAGAGGAAATACCAGATGAATATAAGTACCTTTACATTTCTGTCCCTACAATTAATTTGCATCTCAGCTTCAAGTGATTTCACCAAGGATGGAATTGGCCAAGGGCCACAAATTAAAAAACATGAACATGAGAAAAAAATATTTTTACTATGAGGGGGCTCAAAGACCAAAACAGGTCTGCCCAGAGAAGTTGTGGATTCTCCACTTTCTGGAGATAATCAAAGCCTGACTGGACACATCTTGGACAACCTCCTCTAGCTGACCCTGCTTGAGAGATAGAAGGTGTGGAATAGACTAGGTGATCTCAAAAGCTCACTTCCAGACCTCAAGAATTTTGCAATTCTTTGAATTTCAGTTGTGTTAATATAGGGGATTTGACATCCTCAGAATACCTCCTTATTGATGTTTGAATAAAGACAGGTCAATCATTCATCTTTCTATGACACATTACATTTGAGTTTCAATACAGAAACCTAGAAATGAAGGAGATCTTACGTTGTGTAAGAGAGACAAATTTACAAAAACACAAGACAAACAAACCAACAACAACAAAGAGGAACTCTATTAAATCCTTACTTCCTTTGCAAGCCTGGCTGCTCATCACTTCTGTAAAGAAGCCAAAACTTCAGAGCTGTAATTTTAGTTTTGTTGTTTTGGGTGAATGGCATCCGAGCTTCCACTATACATAGTGGTCTTCAAAAAAGCATAGGAAATACTCTATTGTATGCATGTCTTTATGGTTGAATAGATAATCTTCCAGAAAGGAAGAATCTCATCTAAATCAACCCAGGCTAGGCTACCAGTTCTACATCGTATTTAACTCTTGGCAACAATTTTCTGCAGCCATTTTGCTTAACACACAAATTTTGGTTTTCTGAGTCTACAGAGCCATCCTGGCTTTCTGAATAACAACTGAAATACCAGAATATATTTAGATCCCTCAAAATCATTTTATTGATTTATATAAAATAATCCCATTCTAACTGCTTTGGACTTTGGAGACATAGAGCTGGTTTAGCCAGACTTCTCTATTACACATAAATCTTTTGAAGTGG
>VXAK01020751.1:0-13049 GCA_013399435.1 Arenaria interpres
AATTTATTCAGATATAATCTCTGAAAATCCAGAATAGCAACTAAAAAAAGAATTGCCTATTCTACGGAGCTCTCTGTGGAGAACCCCCCAAGCACAGGATCACTCAGTGGTACTAGTAATGTCCTCATGAAGGAGTAGAACAGAGGTATTTTTCAGGCTGGCATTTGCGAAATTCTTGGTCAGAGCCCAGTCCTCTCAAGAGCAGAGACTATATTTTGTGTCTGAAATGAAGGGAAAGCTTTTAAACTAGGAGAAAATGGGAAGTCTTTTAAAGAGACTGGCAAAAATAAATTGTGTTACTTCACATTCGTCATGATTAGCAGCGAAATTCATGGCACCCTCCCCCACCGGGACTATGCCTTGATGACGACAACGCTAGGAATCTGGAATTAGTGAGCTTTATAATAATATGTCTTTTTTAAAAAAGTGAAAAAACTAAGAAGCTGAAAATGGCATGAATTAGGCTTCTTAACCTGTTGAAAGTACATCTGCTATTAAGAAATTCTTCACTGTATCTCAAGTTATTTATTATAACTTAGAAGTCTGTAAGAATAAAATTATTTTCCCACAGTGACATGTTTTTGCCATTTAATAAGCAATAAACTAGTTTCCACTCATTTGTTGCGTGATATAATGAAATAGAAACAGAATTTGGCGAGGTTTCTATACAAACAGTTTCAATTTGTGCTTCAAATTAAGGTAACCATGGGGTTTACATCTCTATTGGTGTACTAATATTTCTAGTGACAGGACAGGACTATCCCACATTTGATATGTAAGCAAAACTCCCAGTAAAGCCACAAAAGGTTTTTCTTTGTAGTAGCAGTAGGAAGGAACCAGGTGCCAGAACAAACTGACGTCTAAATCCACATATTGTATCTCTTACCTGACTGCAGTAACACTGGAGGAGAAAATGAGGAAAGCTTACACTCTGTAGAAGTGTTACATGAAACATTAAAAACTTGCTACACATTTTTCAAGACTGACACAACGGTCAAAATTAAAATTCTACTTAATTCTATATCATTTCATAATAAAACTGTATCTTTTCTAGAAGGGCTCATTGCAGTGTTTACAGCAAAAGAGCACCAAGTGTAAGTGTACAGATGCTGATGCTGGAAAAAACCCAAGGCTGAACGGTATCAATGAGCCCTACAGGCCATTCCAGTTACACTTCAAGTAAACTTAAATTGATTGATGCTTTTAGTGTTTCTTCCAGCTGTTTGCATGCAGGAAGATGTTTACTTAGAAAATTTCACTAAGCAATATTATTAACGATTTTGCAAGTTATATGTAATTGCTCCTACCCTGTAGACAGTATACCCCATCCATTAAAATACTACTGAAATCACATTGAAGTGAAGGCTTTAAAGGAGACTTTCCTGTAGGTCAAATAGGAAGTATCTCCATTTACTTTTACAGAAGGAAATGAATTTTACACTCTTGTGGATGTACCAAATGTCAGTCACTTTCATTACTTTAAAAGCACGATATGACTGGTGGCCACGTTTTAGTTACAATTTTTCTCTTTCCAGATTTTAGGCTTGAATAAACTTTCGTGTAGACACATGCATTCTTCTACAGAATAAAAAACGTTTTCTAAAATCTTTGCAATTTTCACCATTGTGCTGCCTTTCCATATATAACTATCCGTGAGGCAACAATATAATGAAGCAGACCAGAGTACTCTAACTCAGAACAGGGACTGAGAAAATAAATGTATGGAAAATAAAACATTTTAACAATGTGAATCTGATTCAATTCAGAGAAAGAAAGGGTCATTCTGAAATAAAGCAACTGTATTGGAGTGCAGAGATGTATATATGAGGTTCAAAAATTAGAATTAGGGAAAAAAATCACATCTTGGGCTTTAATGGAATTTAATCTGTAAGTAAAAGAAATTGCAAAAGCCTTTTCTATTTAAGAGAAAGGGTCCCTGCCGTTCAGTCAAATATTTTTCCCAACTTTTTGTGCCTTAAAAATTAATTTCCCAGTGTATCCAGCAGAGTCAATTTCACCTTTGAAACTACACGCAAAAGTACTTTTGGTACAACATGCTTTATGTGACTGGTAAGATCTGCATATTTAAAAAAATGGAAAATACGTTCAACTATAAAATCAGCTGCTATATGTCCTCTGCACTATATGCATACACATGCACACAAATGCCTCAAGTTGAAAAGAACAAATAAGACCTGTTTGACAAAGATCAGCATGAAGATAAGTAGTGATATTAAATGTACTTTTTTATTAAATACTTACATATAGAAACTTGCATTAAAACGTAGAGAGATCAGCTACAGCTGGGAAAACACAGGGTATTTTGAAACCTTTGCTATGTTTTTAATCACTCCATGCACAAAGGTTTCTTTAAAGAGTACAGAAAGATTTCTGTAATCTTTTAAAGATTTAAGAAATCTTTTAAAGATTTAAGAAATGCAAATCTCATACATTATAAATACAACATTTGCAGTTCCCAATGCCATCACCTGAGGTCATTTAGCAAGTACACCTGGTATCTTGAGTATATGCTTGTCTTTCATAGGCCAAAGGAGTTAGAAAAAGGAAGTTTTAAGGCCGGAACATACATTAGAGTTCATTTCATTTTTCACTAGTACAGTAGAATAATTCAGCTGAGCAGTACAAGTTAGACTCTGGGTATAAAATATCCTCCTTTCACTGCTCAATCACACCTCCCATTAGAATTATGCAGAAGTGTCACATCCAAAGCAAATGAGTTCAGATTAGAGTTTCTTCTCAGTTTTGGAAGTCTGGAGAAGTGTATGCAGTCTTTCATTCAGAGCAATTTTCCAACTAATCTCTGGTTGTCAAGTATCCATCTCACATGGACTCCAGCATTGAATTGCATTGCTATGACAAAATTCTGTGCTTTGACCCAGACCCCATTTTAACCCAAGAATACAGACAATAAGTTAACACTGAATAACACCTTACATTCATTAGTGAGTGTTACAGGATAGATCCTTCTGTAATATTTCGGATTATCTTGTGGCTAACAAAGTTCTGGGATTTTTTCTAAAATGTTCAGCACAATCACTTAGACACTGTGTACAGTTTTGGACTCCTCAGTACAGAAAAAATATCAAAAAAACAGAGTACTCTGAGCAGAAGGCAAATGAGGTGGTGAGGGCTGGACCATTCAGCCTATAAGGAGAGGCTGGGGGACCAGGGTTGGTTCAGCCTGGAGAGGGGGCAGCTCTGGGGGCACCTAACAGCAGCCCTCAGTGTGTATATGGGGATGTTGGGGAGCTGGAGCCGAGCTCTTCTCAGTGGGGCATAGTGGGAGGGTGAGGGACATGAGATGCTGTTATTTGCCATAAGGAAACCTTTTCTTTAGATTAAATTAATAATAAAATCTGTCTTAAATATTACTCTGCACTAACCTTTCTTTAGAAAGATTTTTTGTATTCTTTTTCATGAATTGTGAAAATAATTTTCAGAAAACCTTCTAAGTCCAGGCTTATTGACCATCAGACATTACAAATGTAAACAGTGTTTTAAAATATGCACATGCAAATTTTATCGCAAAGTAAAGGGAAGCTTTTCTATGTTGCAGTCTAAGCTATATGTGACGACAGAATCACTACTTGTTAGATTGTTGAAAGTATAAGAAGAAAAAAACACAATAGAAAGGGTATGAAGAATAGACTAAACTAGACTAGACTGTTTCTATTGCAAGAGACCTACAAAGATACAGTCCAACCGCCTGACCAATTAAACACAAGTGTGTTACTAAGGGCATTGTCCTAATGCCTCTTAAACACAGACAGGAATAAAAAAAAAAACAAAACACCCACCAATTAGCAGTCTAAATTAAGGAAAAAATTTAAGATGAATATCAGGAATATCCTGTGAGAGAAAGGTCTCTTGGGCTGAACTGGGAGATAGTTTACCTCCACAGAGATCATTAGGAAATTGCTCATAACTCCAGTACAGGCAAGACAAGACCCATGTCTCTGTACAGAAGATGGCTGGGATCCTGCTGCTTAAGGCTTTTAAAGCAGATATGTATCGTACACCAGTAAACTGGCACTAGAAAAAAATATTCATTGGTAAGAGGTTTCGCCTAAATGGCCAATGACTTTTTAATTTTCCATTTGTACTGCACGTCAGGGAATCTGAAACTGGAAAAAAAACTCCCATGATAACCTGTGCTTGGGAAGTAAGCAACAAACTGACCTGCTATGGAACCTGTTCAAGAAAGTTAATAGAAAACTAGAGTGGAGGAAAAAAAAGTTGCCTATTTTTCATAGAATCCACCAGTATCAAAAATGTAAAGTAACTTCACCACTTTGTCCTGAAAATCTCATAGTGCTTGCTATCCCTAGCTTGACTTTCTGGAAAGAGATAACTGCAAGATTAATAAAAAACACTGATGTCTGTAACTTAAATTATTACTGTCTGCCCTGACAACTGTAAGCTTTTGGCTCCTCCACTAAATAGTGTTATGACTGATTGTAACAGCTTGTGCATATACCACAGAAATCTCTCACAATAACAGATATTGTATTCACTGCATGTGACTGCTGTAGATCCAATCACAAGCCCATTTACAAATGTCTTCTCTGAGCAGCTGTAAAATTAGGTCAGCAGAGCACTTATGACTGGCTACATCAGTCGCATAGAACGTCAGCTGCTTCTCCCCACAATCAGATTTACTTGACTTCTTCACATAGATGCAGCATTTGATAAACAAGAGGTTTGGTGTTAACACGGCTTAAAATAGCCAGCCATAATTGACATCAGCTTGTCATTAAAACCACACTTACTGATTACTTTTAAAAGTAATGCTTTTAATACTTTTTATTAAGATTAGCCCGCTACAAAGCTGACAGAATTTTCCCTCACTTCTTTCGTGCAGCGGCGGACATTACAAGATCTTTTCTTTTCCAAACCGTTGAAGTGCAAGCAAAAGATCTCTGGGTTTGATGACTTTGGCTGAAGCAATCAAAATGATAAATACCCACATTATCTGACCATGTTTACAAATGACTGCGATGGTCCTTTTTAACACTGAGAGGCCACCATGTGTTGCAGTCACTGTTTGTGAATCTGTCTCCCTGATTAGTCAGTGCTCTCTGTAATAGCCCTGATAGCACTGAACATATGTCGTGGGAAAATGCTGTCAAGCAAAAAGCTAAGCTAATCTCATCTATCTCTGCCACCTTTAATACATGTACTTATTTTTTCAGATTTTTTTATAGGATACTAGTATATTTGAATCATAATACTTCTGCAAGCATTTTCATACCCAAATAAAATAATATCTTGAATTTAAAATAGCATTAATGGAATCGTTAGGAAATGACCGGTCTGGTTGCTCAATTTGAATTCAAGGCATAGACTAGCACAGATAATCATTAGCCATACCTAATTAAACAAGGCACATGTAACAGAGACATTGAGCAAGAAAGCAAAATGTAGCTTGCCACACATACCAATATCATTGTGCATGTACATATCCAAGCACAATCAGAGACTCTGTTTAAACATACTATACCATGTCAGAAGAAATTCAATGTTTGTACGTGAATGCTAAGTTTTATTTCTCTTTTAGCTGCATATCTCAAAGAAACTTTAATGATATAGCTCTTGCTTGCATATCTATAACCTAAAGATTACATGCAGAAGTAGCTAGAATGGAAACTTATAAAAGAATGCTATGTGACAGTTTTTATTCTTTTTGCACAGCTGTAGAATCCCGCATACAATGTATATCTTATAGAGAGAAATGACCTTTTTCTAAGGCAAATAATGTTTTTCACACAGACAAGGCTTTTCAGCAGTGCCTCTGTTAAAGCATCTTCATAAATAATGTCACATCTCCTGATTTTATTACAAGAAAAAAGGACAATTATACAATAATGTGTCAGATACACAAGTTCATTCATGTGTAACAGCCACTGCCATGTTATACTGAATCATCCTGTAGGGTCAACATTCTTCTAAATTAATTACAGCCATTTAGCAATAACAATAAATGCGGTAGCCTGCAATGTACTTTGCTCTGTCCGTGCTGCCTGCATAGAAATGTTGCTGTTTCAGATGGCTGTTATGCAATTCATTTCTGAACACACGGCTTATACTTCACTACCCTCTTATTATTCAAGGCATGCTTACAATTCATGAGAGACTGAGCTAAGACCAACAGACCCATACTCAACACTGATTTTATAATGTAGCTCAAGCCAAATGTCAATAATGAGCGTATGAGGAAAAAATCTAACATCCTCTATTCCTCTAGAGCTGCTAAATTCTATATGCAACTAAATGTACAGCAGATGTTAAATGTGATTAGGGCGCTTGCTCACTGCTAATGTTTGTCAGTAATGAGAACCTTATGAAAAGTTAAGATACAAAACAAGTACAGGGAATTACTCATCTGTAAACCTCTCTCCCCTCCCCCCAGCACCAGGGGGATCACATTTCATAGAATTCCTGCCTTGTTTCACACTGGAAGTACGTAGGGCTTGAGTAGGAATCTATCACATTGTTCCAAATTATTATTAAAATAACCAAAACAGGCTTCTTTAACGAATAAAACTTAAATTGAAAAATCAGGCTTATAGTTGGCCTCAGATTTTGCAGAAAGCATTTTAAGTATGCTGTCAAACAAACAAAAATACATTCAGATCCTAAAATCCCTACTAGAATTAGAGTAAAACTATTGAAACAGAAATACCATCATCACTTGTTTTTTGATACTGGTAAGGCCAAAACTTAATGAAAGCCTTCTCATGCAGCCATCACCAGTCAGAGGTCTGTCAAAGCCGCCATCCCCTAAGCCTAAACTGTGCTGGTGTACTCTCTTGACTTTTTGGTGTGAAACTGTGCCACACACATCCAGAGCGTAGACATGTTCTTACAATGCATACTGCATACTAGAGATGTCTCTTGCACACAGAGGTTAGACATAAGTAGTGCTGTTCTGAGTTCTCAGAATACCCAGGCACACACAGCTAAAGAAAATATGGGGAGCTTTATACAAATAATGGCTGAGAGAATACAAACTCTGTGTTCACAAAGCCTACTCTGGATTTTGTCCTGAAATACATTCATGCACAGCTGTGCTTACGTCTGACAGCTTTCAAAGAAATAATAGATAAAGCAGATAAAAAATTAAGATAAATACATTGAGAGGCCTCTCAGGCTTTGCTGGTATAAGGTTTCTCCTGCCACCTACCCAATTATACAAAACAAGCTGTACAGGTGGGTTTTTTTTTTTCAGATGAAGGTAATTAGTTGGGAATTATGCACCGACATACTTATGTTGTTCTGACTTATCTACTCCACCATGACAAAACCAAAATTCTTTATGCAGACAAATCCATAAACACCATTTAAAAATATCTACAGGAAAATCAAGCAGAATTGGAAATTGTACGACATTAAGAGTAGCCCTTAGTCATTTTATGTTTTTAGCCATTTATTTATATGTAGAGAAGCTAAGTAACTGAGGCCCACAGAAAGAAAGAACAAGAAGAGCATAAAATTAGATATAAATAACCTTATACAGTGCAGGCTCAGCCAGAGACATGTTTTGTACATATTTTTGCAAAAAGGACAGAGTTTGACTGTTACAGTGATTTATTCTTCATTACCAGAAAGTATCTGTAATGAGTGTCATACATAGTGAACAGAATGCTCTTTAATGGAGGGTCTTTGGCGCAAATTAATTACTTAGAAAACTGTCTTCGTAAAGATGTTCTTGCTGCCTACTGGAAACTTTAATGGCATATCTCAGATAAATACACTGACAGTTCTTCCATCTTTGCTGGTTTAATAATATAATTATAATTATTATTTTTTAAAAGTGTGCTTTATAGATATTTATATATACACATCTCAAAGATTTACTTTAAGTTTAATGAATATAGCTAATGAATAATTCTGCTTGCCAAGTTTATCTCATAGGTCACCCTGTCCTGGTACTGGCAGGGATAGGGTTGGTTCTCCCCAGGATCTAGCAGGGACACAGGTATTCCATCCCTTGTGAGCAGTGCCCGGGGGTATGTGGAAGCTGGCTGGAGAAGGGGGGGCAAGAAATGCCCTGCTTGGGAGCAGGCTGGGGCTTCCCATGTGCAGTGGTATCGTAACCGTATGTGTATATTCCTCTATTGTTGTTTTCTTGTTCCCTTTGTTGTTCTGCTAAACTACCTTTGTCCCAACACATGAGTTGTGCCTTTTTCTTCTGATTCTCCCCACAGTGGTCAGGGGTTGAGGGTTGCAGGGGCGGCTGAGAGCAGCCGCATGGTTCTTTGTTGTCCTCTGAGGTCAAACCACGAC
This sequence comes from Arenaria interpres, assembly GCA_013399435.1. Classification (NCBI taxonomy): domain Eukaryota; kingdom Metazoa; phylum Chordata; class Aves; order Charadriiformes; family Scolopacidae; genus Arenaria; species Arenaria interpres. Next base: position 8,308 of record VXAK01020751.1, read on the forward strand.
ACATCCATACCTAAAGAATCATTCTGACATCACATGCATAAATCCTCAGTTAACTTTTGTATAAAAATTAGAATTTTATTTTTAAAAGACACATACTTAGGATTAAAATGTGAACATTTTAACTAGCTTATTTTTGAAAAATCTGTGAAAAAACCACATGGTTATTTGTGAAGTTCTCTGTATTATTCTTGGAGTTACACATCAATTTAGATTCCAGCACCAAAATGTTTTGTCACTGTAACAAGGCTACAGTGATTCCCTGATGATGTACAGATGGGATTAGATTTTTAACAATTGCTCTACCCAACCTGTACACATCCTAAGAAATCCAAAGAAGTGACTTAAAAAAATGTGGGTCAATCATCAAATCAGAATCTATGATTCTAATGTAAGAAATCCCTACAAATCTCTTGAAATGCCTAGAGACAGTCAATTATCTATGCCAATTTTTCCCATTGGATGCCAGTGGCAAACAGAATGTAGATCCATTCATTTGTGATCCCATGATCAAAATACATTGTGGAACCACAATTTTCAGCATAAATCATCAATAGTTTTTGAAAAGAGTATATTATATATGCCCCATTACCCAATTTAATTACACTTAGATAAATTTATAGATAAGCATATTTTTCATTTTGTCATTGTCATAAATTGTGCCTGAAGGAAGTAAAATAGTGGCTCTAATACCTTTGCACACTGAGACCGCCCTTTTACTTCATTAATCCAATAGCTTTTCTCTTCCTCACTGAAGGGAGGTGCTTGGTTTTAACATCACAGGAGGAAGAAGATGCTAATGCCTGCTTTTGACTGCCCTTGAGATCACAGCCCTCTTAACAAGCATGTATTTTGAAGCAGAACAGGCTTTCTATTAGACTAAAGGTAATTGTTGAGGCTTTAAAATACAAATTGTTTAAGCAATTCTTCCAGCATGACATGTCACAAATGTTCATGCAGCCTTCAGAAAGCTTAGTTCATCTCAAATCAGTGACTGTTTCTTTAGTAAAGATTTTTTTTGAAAAGCAGCCTTTCCACTCCTCTGTAACCCTTTTGGCAATTTAACTTTCTATATAAATACAAGATTTCTCATAGTAAATAAATTTAGGGTTCACTCTAATATCTTATGATGGCATTGAAAAGGATGTTTATTGAGTGAGGAGCTTCTGTGTTCATGGGAAAAAACAGTAGGGTCTAGTAACTACAGGCAAAGCTCAGACAAAGAAAAATGCATTTTCAGATTGGTGGTGGGAAAGAAGAAAGAAAGAAGAAAGGGAATACTTTTGATTTTCCAAACTATGCCATATTTTCCTTTCTCTTGTTGCCACCCCAATGTCTCCCACTATTGTGACTTTAAAAACACTTTTGGATTTTACACATCATAGGCTTCCTTGGAAGGCTGTATCAGCCCCAAGCACTCCTTTTCAGGCTGGAAGGGCGTTAAACCCTGGTTCATCCAAACAATGAGCTCCCTAACGCTTTCTCTCAGGCCCCAAAACCACCAGCCACCATCTACAGCCCAAGAATAGCTCACAAAGAGAGTGAAAATACTTTCCTTAACCCACTTTCTCCTAGTTTTCTTCCATCATCATTTATCAAGGATATATGATGACCTTCATTCACCTTCACTTCATTCCTTCTCTCCAGGCATTATGTTAAAGTTGTCAGCTCATTGCAGCACCAAAAAGAAAGGAAAGAAAAAGACTTTTCTGTTAGGCTAGACAGTTGAGGTGGGATGCAAATAAGAGGACAAAAGACAATTCAATATTTGTGATGCACAGTATATGTAGTTTTGACTCAAATGACATGTTTCACAGTTAAATGTCAAAAATGATACTTCTGGGTTTTTTTCCTTTCTTTTTTTTACAAAGTTTTTAAAAGTTCCACAGATCTATGATGATTATGAAACATGAAAATTAAGTCAAACCTACGATATATAAAATAGAGTTTAAAATAACTGTTCAACAAGTAAAAAATACAAAAAGTACTTATGTTCATATGCATGTTTTTGAAGACCTGACAATAGTTCTATCCAAGCAGTAAAGATGTTTCGTTCATATCAATGGAAAGCTTTACACATAGCTGACAAGTCAATAAACACACATTTTTTCCTTGCCCTCCACTTAGATTTAACAACTCACACAACCCACCTCCTGTACTGGCCCTTTATAATGGACAGGAAAACAATAGCTCCCCATGTAAACCACCTTTATTCCTTTGATTCCAAACTAGCATTCAAATTGTTTTCCCATCTCACCAATGTATTTAAGCTCATATCAGTTACTCTGCCTGGGGTTGCAGGAGGAAGTGTTGGCAAGCAAGAAAAGACAGTGGGAAATGTCTTTGCTAAGGCATAAACCTTTGAAGTTTCTGATACATCATTGTTATCAGCTGTCCTTTCTTATCACACTCCTGTTATGAAGACCTTCCTTGCTCTTGACGTTTTCCAGACTATAGTGTCTCCACCAGCCAAATATTTTAAAAAGGCACAACAACTGTACTTAGCACAAACTGATTTGTGTGTGTTTTTACACCATAAGAAATGAATTTTAAAATGTTCGTTAATATTTTTGCTGCTCTGGACTCTACTGAAATACAATGAAAAATTGGATGGTGCGTGACCAAGTCGTCAGTGCCTATTTTAGAGTTACCTTACACTGTCACATTTAGGAATGATTAGTGTGTTGCATATGTCTGTGATTTTTAACTAGATTCTCTCTTTCTTCTTCTTCTTTTACATTCTCAGAAAGCTTCTCCAGCTCCCCAGAAAGCTGGATCCAAACAGAGTGCAAGTTATCTCAAATCTCACTCTGAATAAAGAAACACAAACCAGAATCTCCACAGAATATTTTCTTGGGGGGAAGATCTTTGTGGAGTGAAGGTCAGTGAACATAATGGTCAGGGTCTAACAGAGAAGAAATTTCCGCTTGCAGCAAGCTTGTAAAATTAATTAGATCTTGGCTACTTTTTTCCCTGCAGCCTGCATAAAATGAGCATCAATGTGTTCATGCAGTCTGCTATGACGGCTTAGATAGAAGAATTTCTTTCCTTTCCTTCCCTGCATCAGATGTATCTTCATTAAAACGTGTTCTTTTCTAAACATGCTATTACTTTTCTAGTCATGACAGAAACAGCTCTGTACAGCTCTATTTTGTGTTTAACAAACCATATAACCAGACCTGTTATTGCGCGTTTCTCTGTTTTTGAATCTATTGATGTGGAGGTACTCTTGAATTTAAAATTAGAGAAGGAAAAGGCGTATTTTATATTTATTAAAGACAGTCATTTCCTTTGACTTTTTTCACACTGTTTTAACATGTATTAATGCTCAATGGGGAATTCAGCCATACACAACCGCGATTAGATNAATTCAGCCATACACAACCGCGATTAGATTGCAAAACCTGAGATAAACCAGAGAACATATTCAAAAAGCTTCAGGCTAAGAAGTGACCCAAGGAAGACATAGGATTGTAGTTTGATGTGGTTATGTTGCAAGGGATTTGAGAGGAAATACTCAGAAGTACCATGCTAATACAAATCATGTTTCAAAATTGCTACCATTGTTTGCTCTAAGTACTTGTATTTACTAAAAGCTCCTCAGATCATATTCATTACATTCCTGAAAGTTTAGGAAAAACAAATGTTCACTTCCTTGCTTATTTCAAGAAATTTTACACAATAAGCAGATTGCCAAAAGATTTTCCTGGATTTACACCACCAGAAGGACAATAGGAAACATTAAGTTTCTATGTCCAGTATTAAACTTTATATTAAAATCATTCATAAACCTACTCCTTGAAATCCAAGGTTTCAGATCAACAGTTTAGTCCTATGGCAAATGAGGCTGGAAAGATATAAGAAAATTTCATTTAATTCTTGTAGCTAGGGAGAACTGTTGAAAGATAAGGAGTCCAAAGAGTGTACAAAAACTGTAACAGTCTTAAAGTAATATCACAACATTATTTTCTCTTACACAACTTCTCCCTTGTATTAAAAACAGATATAATCATTTCACTAACTTATTTCTCTGTAACTATTTAGAGTATCTCTAAGCATTTTCACACACAGTTAAATCAGATGAAGCATGGTGAGCTAAAAAAACTAGAAAAACTTAGAAAGAGGATCAAATATTGAACAACTTTATTCCTCTTCAAACATAAAAATGTGTGGTTTTGCTTTTTGTGCCAGAAACCTTTTCCAGTTAAATTTGAAAAAAAAAAAAAAGAAAAAAAGGAGAAGGCTTTGCTATTGCTTCTGCTACTTCTAATATACACCAAAGGAATAATTATGTCCTGTGCTTTTTAAAAGCCTCTTTAATTCAGCATTCATTACACAAAAAGGGCACTACACTCACTCTTGGCAGATGGTGATTGCAATACAGTTAGGTGCAATCTCGCGAAGAGACCTGTTGACCTCAAATTCCCAATGAAATCAACAAAACTGCATGGGTAGGATAGAGCATGGAAACAGAAACTTTTTCAAAGCCAGGGCCAGAGTTAAGAGGCAGATGCTAGAAATTAAATGTACAAGAATATGTACGCATGCAATTGGCTGTTGTTAATGGCAACATGTAAAACTATTATGGATTATTTTGCTTGAAATGCAAAAAGGAAGAATGCAGAAGTTATCTCCAGGCAACTCAAAACACTGTATTTCCATCTCTACCTCACTAAAATTAAGAGCAAGTAATTTTATTAGTGATACTTTGAAATGAAAAATCTCTTCCAAAATATTTCAGATTT
>VXAK01020755.1:8030-19590 GCA_013399435.1 Arenaria interpres
GTCAAACCCTTCCCCCTCTTCCTATGGCTCCCCTCCCTGATCAAGAGTCCCTCCCCAGCTTTCCTGGAGCCCCTTAACGGACTGGAGGGGGCTCTAAGGTCTCCCTGGAGCCTTCTCTTCTCCAGGCTGAACCCCCCCAACTCTCTCAGCCTGTCCTCACAGCAGAGGGGCTCCAGCCCTCCCAGCATCTCCATGGCCTCCTCTGGCCCCGCTCCAACAGCTCCTTGTCCTTCTGATGTTGGTAGCCCCAGAGCTGGAGGCAGCACTGGGGGGTGTCTCCCCAGAGGGGAGCAGAGGGGCAGAATCCCCCCCTCGCCCTGCTGGCCACGCTGCTGGGGACGCAGCCCAGGACACAGGGGGCTTTCTGGGCTGTCAGTGCACGTTGCTAGCTTGTCTGGAGCTTCTTATCCACCTTCTCAGCCAATTTGTCCACCTACTCTTTTGGAAAATTTTGAAAGACATGGTTATGCTCGGTTAATGTTAAAGAGCAAATGCATGGCATATCCTCCCCTTTCCGTGCAGATTCTAACTTTTTAAAAGTACATATAAATTAACCAATTATTATTGAAGCCATTTTGACATACTGCAAGCACAAGATCTTATGTGAATTTGGTTCAGTTAACTTCCCCTCCCCGTCCACATAGAAAAAAAAGGTAAATTCAGCTTCTTTCACATTTACAACAAAGCTTTATGATCAGGGAAGAAAGGGGACAAGACACTCAAAGGTGAGATCTGAAGAAACTATAAATTACATCCAGTTCATATCTATTGGTCACAATCTGTGATCATGCCCAAGAAACAGAAAGGACAACTTCTGGAGTAAAAATTACACCACATTTACTCAAGTTTTCGACCAAATTACTCTAGTTGGCTTTATGCCTGGCCGTGCAGAGCAAAAGGGCATAAAGGCACTTCACGCAGGGAAAGGGTTTATTTTGAAAATAATGTTATGGAAGCATAAGAGCATTCTCCACATGGCTGCGTTTCAACACTTTTCATAGAATCATAGAATTGGCCAGGTTGGAAGGGACCTTTGAGATCATCTAGTCCAACCATCAACCTGACTCTGATAAAAACCATCACTAAACCATGTCACGAAGCACTGTGTCAACCCGTCTTCCAAATACCTCCACGGATGGTGACGCCACCACTTCCCTGGGCAGCCCATTCCAAAGCTCGATAACCCTTTCAGTGTAAACATTTTTCCTAATATCCAATCTGAACCTCCCCTGGTGCAACTTGAGGCCATTTCCTCTCACCCCATCGCCAGTTCCTTGGGAGAAGAGACCGACCCCCACCTCACTACACCCTCCTTTCAGGGAGTTGGAGAGAGCGAGAAGGTCTCCCCTCAGCCTCCTCTTCTCCAGGCTGAACACCCCCAGCTCCCTCAGCTGCTCCTCACAAGACTTGTGCTCCAGACCCCTCACCAGCTCCGTTGCCCTTCTCCGGACACGCTCCAGCCCCTCAATATCCCTTTTGTGGTGAGGGGCCCCTGTTGTGGTAAAGGGTCCGTTCAGCCTTTTCCAGACAAGGACGACACTCTGAGATTCCTCTCCATCCAACACCCTTTAGCAAACCTTTTTAAAAGGCCATAAACCCTATGAAAATAGTTTTGGGAGCCAGTCATAGAGACAGCTACTGTTTTCTGTAGTCCAGGTAAAGACTAACCTGATTGCTATCAAAATAAAAGAAACAAATGAACAAAAAGAGTGTGTAAAGCCATTTGCTTAACCTTTATAACTGATTCTCCACTTGTGCTTCAAAATCAAATGAACACAACAGCACACACTCGGGTTGTTTTCCAGGGTCCAGAACGATTTTAGCAATTACAGGGACAATTGATGAGGACAGAGAAGCAAAGGGTAGTGAAGAGCTTACACACTTACCAACAGTTACTGAGGTTTCAGCTATCTAATATCCACTTAATCTTGGAACTCCAAAGGCCATCCACTAGCAGGACTGGAGCAAAGCCAAGAGCTTCACAGGATGACAACAATTCTTGAGAAGCATTCAGTGATTTTACCTCCTAGCTCTCCTAGGTTGGTGCACAAGGGTATGTGCAACTCGGCTACCCTCATAATATTTTTCTCCAACTCCTCTGCCCTTGTTAGTCAGAAGATCTAAATTTCTATCTTTTTTCCTCTCACTCTAAAGCAGTTGCTTTATGGAAAAACCATTCAGCACAATACTAAGGTGACAGCAAGAAGGTGGCCCCCAAAGCTGCAAACAACACATTAGGTAAAGCAGACACCTGCAGCCTCAAAAAGGTTAGCCTGAGAAATCAGGAATAAAATATGGACAAATTAATCAAATAGCCTCTGGCCTGCGGAGCTAAGAATCTACCCATTAGTCTTGCATTTCAAAAAAGCCATTAATGAAAACAGCATTTATTATCAGGCACCTTAACGAAACCCTCCTGAAAGGGCAGGTGCATTAAGTTATTAATGAAGAGACACTTAGGTTTGATAGAATCAAAAGTCTTTCAGAAAATACTCAGCTAAATTATGTTCAGAGAATAAATTTACAAAGAAAAAAAAAGGGGGGGGGGAAATAAATCAGTTCTACTTTTCGTTTTCACTCAGCTTCACTAATAATAATAAAAAATAATGTCCAGTGAACAGGACATCCTTCAGATAGGAACTCCTCAAAGACCAGAACGATATAATCACACAGATGTTCTCCAGGCCATTTGACCATCTTCGTTAAAGAGATAAAAATATGCCTTTACAAAAAGTACCTCCAAGGATGGAAACAGCACAGCCCCTCTGGGCAACATATTCAATGCCTGACTGACCTGATGGTGAAAAAGCTTCTCCTCACAGGTCAAAAGCACTTTTGTTTTAATGCATGTCTCTTATTTCTCGTCTTCATGCCGTGCCCCACCATGAAGAATCACAGAATCGTAGAATAGTTCAGGGTGGAAGGGACCTTAAAGATCACGCAGTTCCAACCCCCCTGCCATGAGCAGGGACACCTCCCACCAGACCAGGTTGCTCAAAGGCCCATCCAACCTGGCCTTGAACCCCTCCAGGGATGGGGCAGCCACAGCTTCTCCGGGCAACCTGTTCCAGTGTCTCACCACTCTCATATGAAAGAATTTCTTCCTAATATCTTGTCTAAATTTTCCGTCTTTCAGTGTAAAACCATTCCCCCTCGTCCCATCGCTCCCCTCCCTGATCAAGAGTCCCTCCCCATCTCTCCTGTAGCCCCCTTTAGGTACTGGAAGGCTGCTATAAGGCTCCCCAGAGCCTTCTGTTCCCCAGGCTGAACAACCCCAACTCTCTCAGCCTAAAGAGACTGGTTCTGTCTTCTCAATAGCTTCCTTGCCGGAAGGGAACTTCCAAGCCTAACAAGTCCAGGTCCCTTGGCCTCTCCTCTCGAGTTTCGGACCACCATTCCTTCACCCAAAGAGCTCAGCAACGCTTTGGGGGCTACACTGGCGACTTCTGCCTTCAAATAAACAAGTCACAAGGAAGGACAACCCGTGCCACAAGTACCTGGCTCAGGTGCAATCCAGAGGACTATCATGGGGGTAAGATACACAAGATCAGAATGCACCACCTTCAAAATGGCATCTGAGTGCACCAACACGACAGCAAATAGGAAGCTACCTACGCGATTGCGTTATCTTTTACATCAGCAGTCAGTAGAGGCCGTTAGGAAAGCGTCGTTATAAAATGAGTGGGAAATTACCGTCGTGGATTAGACACAGGCTAAGACAAAGCAGAGGACAGCAATGCACCAGCAATGGAAAAGCTAAACAGAGACCTTAAACTCTGCACACGAATAGTCTAAATGATTTTAATCACGACTTTGTAAGACTGGAACAACTTTACAAGGGAGAAAATAAGGCCAAGCAAGCTGAGCAGCACAATTTTCAGGAAAATTCAGGTCTGAAAACGAATAGTCACACACACTGGAAAGTGTAATGCCATTTTATCTTCCATTTTGCTTGGTTTTTAAAATCAACCATAATCATATTAAAGTCCCAAGTATTGCACTAAGAAAATTTGTTTAATGGCCAGCTGGGCATGAGAGGGACCAAGGTAGAAGGGGAAGAGAAGGTCCAAAGTAAACACAGAACACAGAAAGAATGAAAGAGGAAGAATATGAAAAATAAATATAAGATGACGCACCTCTACGGTTCCTCAAGGACAGTGTTTTTTGAGTCTTTCCACTCAGAAGTTAAAGCCAAGGATAAGCTTTGCTGTTTATGGGCTTAACACAATAATCACTTTAAAAAGTTCTCCAACCTATTTTGTCCAATAGCTCTTGTTAACATTTTCCTTCTTTTAAGGGGAAACATTATGGAACAAAGCATAGAAAAAGTAACAAGGGTTTGTTTGGGTTTTTTTGGCATGAGGAGCACTAGCATAGACGTGTTTCTTAGAGATCCACATTGTGAGTTTATCAAAACCTATTGAAATAGCAGGGCCTTGAGTCTTTCAGCCCCCCCCTTAATTAGATTTGGCTGAAATAGGCTAATAAATTCAGAAGTTATCGGAAGGCAACTGGTACGGCACTACCACATTACCATTTTCCTTTGGGAAAGCACATAAAAATAATGGTAAGAAAACCCGAGATGGCTTAACACAGAGAAGAGACAAGGTATAGAAAATAGTGACATAAAATAGGCAGCTCTGGGCTTCGTAGAATCATAGAACTGTCTATGTTGGAAGGGACCTTTCCGATCATCTAGTCCAACCACCAACCTACCATTGACAAAAACCTATTCAATCTGTTCTACTCAATCTTCCATCACTCATTGTTAAAAAGGCACACAACAAAGCTGATGGGGCAGCATTTAAAAGATTTTTAGTTTTGTAATAAATAGTTGAAATGCACAGTGGACAATCTACTGTCAATGCTTTTTGCTGAAGCCAAAAGCAAGCAAAATCTAGGGGAGGGGAAAAAAACAGACTAAAGAACACCAGATATATACATCATATATCAAGCGTAGTTGGAGAACGTTGCTTTAAGGCACGTACCAACCATTGCCAGAAACGGGAATAGCTTTTCCAGCAAAAAAGAAGTATTTCACAATTACTTTCTGCAGAATTTCTTGCATTCACCTCTGCAGCATCTGGTATCGACAACAGAGCATCAGGGCCTTCAACCCATCGATCTGATCCAACGAAGCCATTCTCATGTCCCCGCGCACGTTAAGTACCAGCTCGCTTGGGACAAGGTACCTCGGGGCTGCCTTCAACCCCATCGTCTGTCTCGGTAGCTGGCAGGGGAACAGCAGCTTTGTGACATTAAAGTTAATGAAGATGTCACAAGGAAAATTTCTAACCGCACGTTAACAGTCATAAATATCAAATCAGAAAGCACAGGTCGGCAACCTGGAACCTCCACAGCATCAATCTGTGGGGTTACAAACACATTACGGGTCTTCCACAATTAAAACACCTTTCCCACCCACGTTCCAAGTTAAGATGCATCATATATAAATACTATAATCTGCAAATACCCTCAATTTGTTCTTAATTAAAATTTCGGTTTGGTCCCTATCTAAATTCCATACATCACACAAAAAACCATCAATATCAACAGTAGCCACGTAAATTGAAGAGCAGAGAGAAAACAAAATATCAAATCCATCACTCTTCATTTAGAAAAAAGTAGCCAGCTATATAAATGACTCAAGTAACATACAATAATTTCTACTAGACCTGGAAAAAAAACGTGTATCATTTATTTCTTATTCAATTAAACAACAAGAAAAATATTGTTACCTTTCCTGACATTCTCAAAGTTGTCTCAAGCAGCTAACCATGGAAATAAAATTTCTCTCACCCCTGAAACAGGTTACTTGAGGTCTAGGTTGAAGTGCACTGGTAAAATCAATGCGAGACAGTCTGTCTACACCTGTCCATGTTGTCTGGGTTCACATAGAAGCTTCAGCTCATCACAGCTGTCAATCAGGTAACTTTTATGAGCATAAAATTCACCGGTAGAATTACAGACTTTAGTTTGCTTTGGATATCGATAACACTGGCAAGGAACTCTGATCCTGGACTCCAGAAAACTTATGTTTTTAAGAAAGCCATATAAATATTCATTGCACACTAAAGAAAATAGTAAGACTTCTAGTTTTGAAACCAAACCATACAATTTCAATGTCAGTTAAAGCCATGCAAAATATATTTAGTGTGCTTAAATTAGGTAGCAAGTCAATGATACCATTAAATACACTTTTCCTTCTTTAATTCTTATTTTTGAAATAGCCTGGATTTGCTGGTAGCGGCACAGGAGAGGAAACAAGGACATCTTGTAACTGTTCGTACATCAGTATTCCTGGCATACAAGTTTTGAAAAGATTTAATGCTTTTCAAACACTGTTGTACCTGGTCTCTAACCCTATAAAAAGTCCAAATTAGCTTTCCGTTCAATGGCAAAAATAACAAACCACCCCTTCATTCCCTCAGAACTGAAGAAAAATCTCCAGGAATAAGTTATTTGCTTTACCAACCAAAGTACCCATTTTTCTCCCTGTCTCTCTCAACAAAGGAATCCCTTAGAGACCCTCGGGAAGTTTCCTGCTGTATGTACAATGAAACACCAGAAACAAGTAACTATATGTGTCAGTAGAGTCTCTTTCGTGAGTTTTAAATTTTAAATTTAAATAAATTTCCCAAATTTATTTACTATGAACCATGGATGATGGTATGGTCAGTATTTAAATTGTGGTGTGTTTTTTTTTTTGTAAATTTAATTATTATTTTTAAAGAATAGCATTCTTAAGAATAAATTCTATTTTCAGACTCATACAAATTTAACTACCAACACATATAGCAACTCTTCCACTTAAATTCAGAATTACAGACACTTCCTACGATCATGGATTCATTACAAACAGAAGGTGCGCCTCCAAGGACAGAAATTTGTATTAACTGTTAAATATTGGTACCATGCAGCAACACTTAAACAAGCTCATAGGATAATTAAACATGAAAACAATGCAATTAAGTGTGCATATTTTTAAAATATTTAATATTTTAGTTTCCAAAGGTGCTCTTGCATATATTACAGTGTCTATTTTACAATGTAAATGTGGATATCAATCAATTTAATACTAATTTAAATTAGAAACAAGATGGTACGTGATCTAGAAATAACAAAGCAAAGTTAATTCGTATTATATTTGGAACATCCTCTTTTCAGTATACCATTATTTTTGTAACTTTAGCAGTAAATCCCAACAACGAATTTACGAGAGGGGCTAGGGAAAAAAAAAAAAGGAGAGAGCAGGATTATGAGGTTTTCCCCTGCGATTCCTTGAATTGAGTTCTATCTGCCCGTGCTTAACAGCTCTATTTAACAAAAATAACGCGTTTCTGAGATTCACACCCAAATGAGAAAAGCCGAGAAGAATTTTCATTACTCCCTTTACTCCCTGCCATGTCCAAGGTTATGTTCTAATAAACCAACAGGAAAATCAAGTAAATAGAAATGGATGTATCCAATCCACAGAAAAGACAGAAAATTGAAAAATACAAAATCCCAAAGCTAAACTTGGAATTAGTTCTTTTAACCAACACACAAGGTAGAAATAGAGCACAGGAGAATGAAGGGGTAGGAGTCAAGAACCAAGGATACACGAGCCAAGCTCTGGGTAGGACAAGGCCACCCCACAGTCCTTCCAGTCACCGATGGTTTTAACGATGAACACGTGAGCTCTTCCACTACAAAATCCTCGTGCAATACCCAGTTTGGGCTTTCCCACTGCCCAGAAAACCATCAGTCTCTCCCCAGTTCATGCCAAGCTCAGATCTTAAGTTAGTTATAACCAGTGACAGACACAGGAAAGCACCTCAAGACTTGAAACACAGGCAATGTATCTTGAAACGTGAGAGTTAATAAAATAAGTCATTTACCGCTAATAAGTGGATTGAGTTCAAGAAGCCAGTTAACATAAAAACGTACCTAATTTTTAGTTTCTCTAGGAATTCCTGCTGTGCCAGCTACAGGACTATGTGAAGTTTTACTGTAACTTTTAAAATTATTCCCAGTGGCTTTACAAGGCTGTGAATCGTTTCAACCAGTCCTTCCTAATAACCCCTTCTTCTTACCCATCTCCATAATATAAGTGTATATATACGAAATACAAGTGTATATATACGAAATAACTTATTTCAGCAGCTATTTAGCCATAAGTCAGTTTGCTGTCCTGTTCATTTTAAATAATTAAAAATAATAATAATAATGAAAACAGAAGGATCGCACACCTTTACAAGACTATCACTAGTGGAATACCCTTACATTGAAAACAATAGTTGAGAGACTTGCTATTTCAGCTCTCAGCGCTGGTAATTCCTGCTGTACATACACTGTGAGGCTTTTCTTGTTGAATATAATGGATAAAAGCATCCGGATTCCATAATTCGACATTTAAAAAATAATCGTATTGTAATTGATGATGATAAGGATTTTATGATTCTGCTTTCAACAGGATTAAGCATGCAGCGTTCTGACAGGATGTTTTAAGTTGTTTATTGTAAAATTATTTAATCTGGCAGCACAAGGAAATTTACTGGGATCCCTTTTATTTTCTTGGACAAAATAATTTCTAAGTTCTTTCACCCTGTAGATTTCAACGCAAGTCTTCCACCACCACAGATGACAGTGCAATAACTGTGTATGTTTACACATAATAGCTAGGTAAGAGGGTTTATAAACTAAAACACCTCTTTAGTTGTACATTTCGAAGTCACCACTAATTGCAAAGAATTACTAACTGCTGTGGCACAGGCCAGCACTCCCACATGGGGCTCTCCGTACTGTCCACGCTACATAAATAGCAAATTTTGCTATTCAGTTCATCTACTACCAGCAGCTTTAAAGAGGATTCTCCAGCTGTGATGGCACACTATCAGTGGCACAGAAAAGTCCATTTTACCCAATTAAAGCGCTGGATTACAGTCGCCTTGGACAGAAATAAGAAGATTCACAAAGGTGCTCATCACACTGAATCAGAATGCCCTCTCTTTGAGGATATTTTCACATACCTTTCCACCAGTGGGAATACAAGCTCAGGGTAGCTCTTGGCATTGCATTTTATTGTCAAATGTCCACATGCCAACTGTTTGTGGGGCAGAAAGCCCTGCTTCTAGAGGAATATCGTTCAAAGCATAAGACATTCAAAACCCATATGGACATGTTCCTGCGCAACCAGCTCTGGGTGGACCTGCTTTGGCAGGGGGTTGGACTAGATGATCTCCAGAGGTCCCTTCCAACCCCATATCGTTCTGTTAATCTGTGATAAAAGCAAATTATATAAGAGGCCATAAAGCAATGATACTGTGAAAAAAAGCAAGCAAAACAAGAAGTGAAAGTGTGTCTTTACAGGTAAAAGTTAATGAAAGAAAAGAAAAAGCATTTCACGCAAAGACAACACTCATCAATACATCTGCTGATCCCATTAACCAGATTTCTCAGTGGTTGGAGTTGCACTGAAAGAGAAATCAAGATGCCAAAATTCTAATTTGTACTTAAATGTACAATCTAACAACTACACGCTAAATTTTATAGGTAGTAAAAATTTTCCAGTTGAAGCTGACTACGCAGAAAAAAAATAAAAAAAAGAAAAAATAAGTGTAGCCGTCTCTTTATCAAGTCATGATTTTATTTATCGATGATGTGGGCACTGGAGCCATGCACAAAGTCTGAAAGCAATCACTTCACCTAAAATTAGGTACGGAGAAGCCCACAGTGATAAATAAGTGGATCTTTAACAGCTGTTGTGGTGCGCTCAAATCTAATCTCCTGTTCATTCATTCAAGTTATAACAACAGGCTGATACATGGATGTTTTGTATCAGCGCAGAGAAAACAGTCATTCCAGAATTTGTTTATTCAGCTCAGATGAAAACTACAGCAGATTCAGTCTCATCGCCGCTGACTCGAGAAGGGTACAAGGAAAAGAATTCAAACAGCATTTGTAACAAGGTCCTGGAAATGAGAATCACTGACTTGCAAAGGCAGCTGCAGGAGAATCTCCAAGTACTTTCTTGTGTCTTGAGGGTAATGTTTCCCATTCCCCACATCCCAAAGAGCAGCATGTTTATTTCAGAGAATAATCTGAAAGTCAACTTTAGTAACAAAGTGACAGAGCGCTTGTTTCATGTAATATTAATGGCAGGACGCAAGAAGTCAGGTCAGAAATAGCCAGTGTACACACTTCAAATACGTGCACCACAAAAGTATCAGGGACACAAGGACTGTTGAGGAAAGTAGAGGTGACTTCCAAAGCATCCTAACGTGTCCTCCTTCCACTGCAGCAAAAACAGCTTTATATTTAATCGTCAGCAGAGAGCTACACTATTGTCAACTTCAAATTGTGGTAACGGAAGTATTCTCAGCCCAATATTTAGCACTGTATTAGTGCTTGTAATAAGAACTGAAAACTGGTTGTAAACAACGTGAAACTATGATGTTTATGACTATTTTCATTATTCAGAAATTATATAAAAATAAAAGGACAAATGCCAAAACATTTAAAATTCTCGCAACAACAATAATCTAACCTACATTTTTAATAAAGGGTAATGAGACCGGCTAAAAAAAAATAGAAAACTTTTTCAAACGAGAGTTCTCTAAACTGATGGAAAGCTTGTACCACTAAAAAGCTATCGGTGTTGGAGATGGTACAAGTTCTTAGCAGCGACAAAAACAAGATACTCCAGAAGGATGTAGCAAGTAGCAGTACTGTGGGGAAAAAAAAAAAGGAGATTGGATCCATTCTAGGAATTAACTGCCTTCAGTAGTCACCAAGTAGCACATTAACCCAGCAGGAATGTGCGAATGGCAGAGTTAGTAGCATCACAAGTACTAGGAAGCAAATTCAGGAATTTCATTTAATAAAAGGGAAAAAGAAAGAGGCTGTTCCAGCAAGCAAGATGTCAGATACAAAAAGCCCAAGGAGAAATAACAATCTGATGTCAGCAGTGGAGCTTCTATTTAATTCAGAAATATATGAGGTTCACTTTTTTCTCGAGTAAAACATTCTCTCCTTTCTTCTGCAAATGACAGAGCGGATTAGAAGCAGCCAGTGCGATCAGCAATCTCTTCAACAAAGACACTGGTACAGCAACAGAAGACTGGTCCTCAGTCAAAATTCTGTTGACAAAGTGATGGGATGTGATATCAAGTGCTGCTTCCCAAAAAGTACAGTTTCCTTAGGTTTCTGATTAGCATTGAAGCCACTCTTATATATAATGACTGACTTCATTAATTCTTTCTACCAATTTCTGCAGATACCACCTCTTCTACTGAAATTTCAGAATACTCAGTGCCATCTCAGAATCACAGGATCTTCTAGGTTGGAAGGGACCTTAAAGCTCATCTTGTCCAACCATCAACCTAATTTTGACAAAAATAAACACCCACACAACAAACAAAAAGCAACACCATCACTAAACCATATCTCCCAGCACCACATCAACCCGTCTTTTGAACACCTCCACGGATGGTGCCTCAACCACCTCCCCGGGCAGCCCATTCCAATGGCTGGTCACCCTTTTTGTGAAAAAATTCGTCCTAATATCCAGCCTGAACCT
>VXAK01020756.1:305-18803 GCA_013399435.1 Arenaria interpres
AATTCACCTTCCTGTAAATAGAATTATTTTCATTGCTTTGATTCATTCTCCTTGTTTACTCTGCGTCTTTATTGTGATCAATGGTTCTTACTGTGTCTTTACAATAAGTAGTATAGGAACCTATCTCAGGATGTAGGTTCCCCATTCTGTTATAACTGCTTTGATAGCACAAAGTATCTGCAAATGACACCAAATAGGACAATGTGTCTGACTGCACTGAATTGCTTAATTTAATGTAGACACCATAGAATGCTATGAGAATAAATCCAGGATCATTAGTCCATTTGCTCTATAGTGATAACTGCTTGAATGAACATTTCAGGCAAGGAATTGGATGTGTCTGCAATCTGAATTAAATAAGCTCCACAGTCTCCAGTATACAAGGCAGTACAAGTTAGTATACTTTAAAACTGGGATTTTGTTTATGTGTGAAGACTGGAAATAAAATCTGAAAATTTTATCTTGTTTTTCTTTTCCTAGTCACTATGCCTTTTCCATATTACTTCAATACCTGTAGACATATGCTGAATCAGAATAGGAATCAAACAAGGTTGGAAAGGCAGCACATGCTAATTGACGAAAACAGAAAGTGAACAAGCTAAGGACATACACCTGCATCAGATAAATAAAGCCTTTTAAAGTGTGTGTGTATATATATAAACATTTTGTATATTAGTTATACATATATAATATTCCCTTTTCATATAACTGAATTGAAAAATAAGCATTTAGCTCCGGTAATGTATTGTGAAATATCCGACCTCCTAAATGGGTTCAAGCGTAACTTACTGTTTCCCATCACAAGGTCACAGATGTATTTAAGAGCCTTGAGAAAAAAAAAGATAATTGATTGAGCTGATCTATGTGCCTTGCTCATCTCACTAGGCCTATTTCTCAGCTGCCCTGGGTTAATCATCAAGTCCACAGCATGCTGATGTCCTCCATTACATCATAATTAGAGTACAGCAGGCAGAGATGAGGAAAGCTGGTAAAATTATTCATATCTTCTTCTGAGGAGCCAGATGTTGCCAGATAGATTTCATTTAATTCTATGACAGCTGCAATTATAATTTCCATGTGTAGAGAGCTGATAGTGACATCGATAAAGGTGTAAGGAAAGTGAAGTGATGCATGCTTCTTAGCTAGTTAATTATGATTATTCATTATTGTGGATCATCTCATCTTATTTGACAATAATAGTAGATTGAGGAAGGATTTAATATATGCAAGTAGAAACTACTTAAAATGCTGCAGAAAGTTAGATTATGTTCTCTAATGTAATGGTTTTGAAGTGTGTTACTTATGGGTAGTTAAGAGGTTTGATTTTTCTTAAGACATAAAGTTTCCTATTCGTTGAGATAACTAAGACAGCTGAAGCTGAGAAACCATTTCAAGCTTATACATTTAAAACTGATACTGACTATGATGAACATCAAGATTTCTAGAGGAAGACTGTAGTTTCTAAAATGCATTTGCCTTTTGCATAAACTAAAGTCAATATTTAACTTTGAGGGATAATAAAATAACAAATATATGAATATGTGGAATGAGTGAAACAAATTCTACCTGTGAAGGTGGGGTAGCAGACAAAAAAATCTATCTTGCATTTGAATCCCATTATTATATTGTCATTATTTTGAAATATGTATTTTAAACATTTCTTGATATTTTAATATCAGAAAATTGTTTCCATAATATTCATATCTTGCAAAAAGTTTTACTTTGCACTTCCAAACTAAAACAATAGCAGTAAAATAAAAACAAATGTCCAGTGGAATATTCTTGTCCTGTAAAAATGAATACATTTTATTGTACGTATAATTCAGAGTATTTGGACATATAAGCAGTTGAACTGTTTTATGTTTTATCATTTCTGCCTTAGAAACCCAATATATGTGTATATATAACATATATACACACATGTGTCCATATGCAAAATGTGATGGCACAGATATTCATGCAACTAAAAGCAAAATGTTTGTAAAATAAAAAGTTACTGAAAGTTTTGATTGATCACATTCCATACAAAAAAAGTATGTCTGAGTTTCTTGTATTAATCAGATCGATATTCCTGAGTTCAAACAGTCTCAAAGCATATTTTAGTGTTCCTTTTGTTCTGACTGTGCCCTATCTCTGCAATGAATAAAACAGGAAAAAAAAAAAAAAAAAGGAAATCCTCATTCTTATAAGTGACTAAAATAGACAAAAAAGTAGGTGGCTTTTCTTGAAAACTTGAAGAGGGGGTGGAGGTGCATTTTTTGTTGTTGCCATTGTCAGTTTTTTCCTTGACATTGGTTAAAGAAGAAGCCTACGCTGACTAGCTCACATACAATTGTCTCATTTAGTGAGATGACTCCTGATTAATTTGTTCGAGATGACTCCTTGCTCAATTTATTTACAGTAACACTTCAGTAAACAAAGATCTATAGCTGAAAGAACCAAAAAAACCCTCTGAAATAGAATTTTCATTCAAGAATATTTTTCCAGAGTTGCGTTGCTTCACTTTTCCTTAACTAATGTTTCTGCCTGTGTATATGCTATATTCAGGCGTAAATAAATGAAGTTATGACTCCATCTTTCACATAATTCTATCCATTCTTTTCTTGGGTCACAGTGTTATCTACCACCACCTGACCACCTGTGAGTCCTTATTAATAAATTAGCTTTGCAATAGTACCTAAATACCTTGGTAAAATAAAACATGCAATACTAAAGTCCCATAGCATAAGGTAGCATAGAAATATATAATAAAAACACATTTTATAACTTATACTGCTAAAATTCATGACTGCAGGTATTTGCTGAGCATGCATAGTGCACTGCATAAAATCAGTGAGACAATTCTGCTGAAAAAACTGAATCTCTTGTGATCAATAGAAGACTTCATCAATCCATTTAGATACCTGTATGCCTGTGTAAAAGAGATGTGGATTATTTGTTGTGCAAGACGTTAAATATGTGATTCATATTTGTTATTTCCAGCATAAACACAAGTGTATAAATCAGTCTTATAAAAATGTAGTTAGATTATGATATAATTCCCAGGGAAATTCCAAGGAAACTTGGTAGATATTCAGAAGTTTCTCTTGAAGAATGAGGTCACTAATTTCATGAAGATAAAACCTTATTTACCAATTGGTATTATCTTAATGAAGACAGATATCAGACTGCCTTGAGAGATACTGTAGTTACTATCCACAGAGATAAACATCTGACAACAGAAAAAAAAATGTATAATCACTTTTCAATTACCTTACCTATGTGATGTGTCATGTTAAGCAAAACAATGACAAAAGACAAAGACCTTTATCTATCTTATCAATATGTGTGCAGATAGTTCCTTACTGTGCTCCAGAGTGTTGTTTTAGTCATTAGCAATCCATTCAAGTGTAGATATTCCTTTTTTTTCCATCGTCAATAGCATTTTGTATAGTGTTATTTCAAATAATTCTGTGTTTTATCTGTTTTGGGTGGTGTGGCCAGAGGACTTGCTGGTGAAGACCAAGGCAAAAAATTCATTAAGTACCTCAGCCTTCTTCATATGCCAGGTAACCAGGTCTCCAGTTTCCTTCCACAGAGGGCCCACGTTTTCCCTAGTATTTTTATCACTGACATACCTCCAGAAGCTTTTCTTGTTTCCCTTGACATCCCTGGACAGATTTAACTCTATCTGGACTTTAGCTTTCCTAACCTGATCCCTGGCTGCTCAGAAAATGTCTCTGTATTCCTCTCAGGCTACCGGTCCTTGCTTCCACATTTCTTCCTTTTTCCTAGGCTTCCTTTTTCAAGTTTGTCCAGGAGCAACTTGTCCATCCATGCAGACTTCCTGAGATTTTTGCCTGATTTCTTCTTGGTTGGGATGCATCGCTCCTGAGCTTGGAGGTGATCCTTGAATATTAAGCATCTTTCTTGGGCCCCTCTTCCCTCCAGAGCTTTTTTCCAAAATACTCTGACAAGCAGATCTCCTGAGGTTCAGGGTAGTGATCTTGCTGTGTTCTCTCCTTGCTGCTCTAAGGATCTTGACTCCTGGCATTTTTTATGACTTCATATCCATAGGGGTGGAGCTCTCTTTTGCCAGGAGGTGTTGATCCTTGAATATCAACCAGATTTCTTGGGTTTCTCTTCTCTCTGGGGCCTTATCCCATGGGACTTTTCCAAGTAGATGTTAAACTCTGCTCTCCTGAAGTCCAGGGTAATGAGCTTGCTCTGCACCCTTGTTCATGCCCTCAGAATTCTGGACTCCACCATCTCATGGTCACTACAGCCAAGGCTGCCTTTGATCTTCATACCCCCAGTGAGCCTCTCCTTGTTGGTGAGTATGAGGTTCAGCAGAGCAGCTCTCCTCAGTGGTTCCTCTATCACTTGGAAGAGGAAGCTATCATCAATGCACTCCAGGAATTTCCAGCAGATATCAAGGTGTTTTAAGTCCTCCTTGAAGGTCAAGGCCAGTGAGAGTGCTCTCATCTGTCTGTAGAGAGCCTGATCCTCTTATTCTTCATGGTCTCGTGATCTGTAGCAGACACCTACTATAATGTCATGTTTTCTTGTCCTCTCTTTAATCCTAATCCATAAACTCCCATTTGGCTCCTCATCCATCCCCAGGCAGAGCTGCATGCACTCAGCTCCATCCATTCCATTTGTTCTCTCACATAAAGGATAACTCCCCTCCTCATCTTCCCAGCCTGTCCTTCCTACAGAGCCTAGGTCATGCTTAGAAGTCTCAACAGTTCTTTGCAGCGTAAACAGTTCAACCCTACACACCATTCATTCTATCTTCTTTTTGCTTTGGGACCAAACTGTGCATCTCTATTCTGAGTGCCTATACAAATTGCAGAATTGGATTTTGTGACAGCTAATAGAAATTTCTTTACTTGTATCTCAACTTTACTTTGAAGATAATTTCACAACCCATGCACAGGAAGCACAATTTGCTGTTGGATCACGCTGTGCGATAAGGAAAGCTCTACTGTATCCCACCGATAATGTGACGATAATTTCCAGGCAAACTCTGGATTCATTTTCTTTCCTACTTATGTGACAATATTTTATTTAAGAGCTTTGAGAGAAATGGCCTTGTTTGTTTAAGCATTTGCATGCTACAGTGTTTACTCCTTGATCTGTAGAAACAAGAAAGGCTTTGCATCTGCTTATAGCACGATGGCATCATATCCACAGGAGCAGAATTCTTTCTTTCTCTGTTTCTTCTTTTTCTTGTCTAGATATTTCCCAGCATCTCTTCCCCAACACACATGCACTGTAGCTCTATTAGGAAAAGAATTTATGCCATTTCTTTGAGGGCATTTCTTATGTAGCTGGCATTGTTTTTCTTTTCTATCTTCTTTCCAAGTAGAGCACAGTAGAGTGTGACAAAACAACAGACCTTAACATGGTAAATGTGAGAAGAGAGCACATATTCACTTACAGTGAGACGATTTATTGAGAGGTTTCAATGAACGAACTTATTTTCCATAGGTTTGAGTCTTATTATGCTAGGTTACAGATTGATTTGGAAGACCTCCAATAACTGTCAAGGCAGTACAGTTCTATTAAATACTCTGGAATGTATCCTTCTAACTTTATGAATGTCTCACTGGAGCAACAGTTAAAGAAGCTTGAAATTTTATGAAGCAATATCTCAAGGCTTTGCCAGGCTAAAATTTTGGGCTTGATTTTTTTCCACTGACTTGCCCTCTGAACAATATGATATGAAATACTGTTTTGAAAAGGTAGAGTTCTACGCATTTTGCGTATGCAAATGATTACACAAGCTGTTCAATGACTAGGAATTAATCTCTGCTGCCTTACAGAGAATCAGTAGTGAGCTTTGGTAAAAGACAGCTAACCCATATCCCTATCTTAAATCAGTAGGGGGTCACATAGAAGATCTGTGTCTGTTTCAGTTTTCTTTCTGTAAAGCAGACAATATTATCTAAATTTGCAAAGCACTGGTATTAAATACCTGACATGCCAGAAAAAAAAAAACCAAAACAAAACCAACAAACAAACACAAAAGCAACAAACAAACTAAAATACAGTACTATTTCTTCTTTGGATATGTTTTTTTATACCAAATTATGAATAAAACAAAAAAAACCCACCCACAACCCCATATCCTAATAATTAAGAATTAAAATACCCCAAATAGGTGATTATTCATGAGCTGACTGAGTCTGCAAGGGTGGATGTTACATTCTGTATCATACTGAAGAATGGTCCTATTTTAGTTTTGCTTTTTATCCTGCCAGAAAAATAGCTTATTTTTACAAAACATAATTTTGTAATAGCCAAAACTTATTAGTAAATTCATTCAAATAATATTTTTGTAGAATAAGCATAGAAAAATAAATAATTATTAATAATAAAAACAATGAAAATGATAAGAATAGTCGCTATAGCTAAAAATGTTATAATTTGAAGTAAAACGGAACCAATTTTATTTTCAGTAATTTTATGTTTCAGTTAAATCTCGTCTAACTAACTGCACTTGTAATAATAATAATAATAGGTGAAGGAATAAAGGAAAAAACATTTTTGGATGCATTGAAGAGGATTTGATGTTGAGGCATAGGACATACTGGAAAGATCTCTGTAGTACAGTACTTACAGACAAGGATTTTCAAATGTTCACCGGAAAAGATTTGAACTTATTTTCAAAATTCTGGGGGCATATGCATGCTAGCAAATAAACGAGAGATCCAAAGCTAGCATCCAAGAAGTTGCTTTCCAAAATTAATAGGACCGTATTCTCACAAGGACTTTTACCTGAACTTTTTTCCACAGTTAGATTTATTTCTGTCTAGAAAACCGCAACATTGTGACAGACCCCTCTTTATCATGCAGTACTGTCTACCTCAGATGGCTCCCTATTCAACATTCCAGAAGCAGAACACTGTATACTCAGCCTGATCTAAAGTAATACACGTGGATATTACATTGAAAATTTCATACTTCACGTGTGCAGCCATTCTATTATAACACGAGGCAGATAAAATGACTATCAAATTTTCATTTTGTCAAACTACAAAACTGAATGGGACAAATATATACTAGCCTTAATCACAGAATCATAGAGTCATAGAATGGTTAGATTTAGAAGGGACCTTAAAGATCACGGAATCACGGAATTGTCAGAGTTGGAAGGGACCTCTAGAGATCATCTGGTCCAACTCCTCTGCTAAAGCAGGATTGCCTAGAGCACATTACTCAGGACTGCATCCAGGCAGGTCTTGAAGATCTCCAGAGAAGGGGACTCCACAACTTCCCTGGGCAGCCTGTTCCAGTGCTCCGTCACCCTCACTGTAAAGAAGTTTTTTCTCATATTTGAATGGAACTTCCTATGTCCCAGCATGTGCCCGTTGCCCCTTGTCCTATCGCTGGAAACCACTGAAAAGAGTCCGGCTCCAACATCCTTCAACTCACCCTTTAGATACTTATAAACATAAATAAGGTGTCTCCTCAGTCTTCGCTTGTCCAGGCTAAAGAGTCGCATCTCCTTGAGCCTTTCCTCGTAAGGGAGGTGCTCCAATCCCTTAATCACCTTGGTTGCCCTACGCTGGACTCTCTCCAGTAGTTCCCTGTCCCTCTTGAACTGGGGCGCCCAGAACTGGACACAGTATTCCAGTTGTGGCCTCACCAGTGCAGAGTAGAGAGGGAGAATGACCTCCCTCGACCTACTGGCCACACTCTTTCCTATGCAGCCCAGGATTCCATTGGCCCTCTTGGCAACAAGGGCACATTGCTGGCACATGGAAAGTGTGCTATCTGCCAGATCTGTCCCCTCGTCCAGGTCATTTATGAATATGTTGAACAGGACTGGGCTGAGTATTGACCCCTGAGGGACACGAGAGATCATCGAGTTCCACCGCCCCGGCCTTCAGCGGGGATACCTCCCACTAGTCCAGGTTGCTCAAAACCCCGTCCAGCCTGGCCTTGAACACTTCCAGGGATGGGGCATCCACAACCTCTCTGGGAAACCTGTTCCAGTGCCTCGCCACTCTCACAGTAAAGAATTTCATCCTAGTATCTAATCTAAATCTCCCATCTTTCAGTTTAAAACCATTACCCCTCTTCCTATCACTAGATTCCCTCATAAAGAGTCCTTCCCCGTCTCTCCTGTAGGCACCCTTCAGGTAGAGGAAGGCCGCTATAACACCTCCTTGGAGCCTTCTCTTCTTCAGGCTGAACAACCCCAACTCTCTCAGCCTGTCTTCATAAGAGAGGTGCTCCAGTACAGTATATAATATACAAATAGTCTACAGTATATAGTAGACAGATATCTCATTCTTCAAATTTACATATGGTCAGACTCTCAAACTGTCTAGGCTTTTAAGGCATGTAGACCAATGTAGATACTTGGGTTTTCTTAACAACTTAACAGTATATCTAATGTACTAAGTACTTCATTTACTGTATATACCTTAATGTGTATGAAAATGCAGGCCTATTGTGTCAACTACCTACACTTTAACGTATTTCTGTATGCACTTTCTTACGTGTTATTTGACACATGTGCCAAGAAGAACAGTAAACAAATCCAGCTTGTCAGAGATCTGGGTCACCATATTGCCACAGATAAGCAAGCTGTTGCAGCTACCATATTTGTTTACGTGTTTTTGAAAGTTACTTTCATCATGTCATAATTTGTGTAGGGCACAGATGTTCACCTCTAATCACTCTTAAGAGGAACAGAAAAATAAAATCATGTTAGAAAACTCTACAACAGTCTGTATATAAATCAGCTCCAAACACTAAATGCAAAATTAACTGCAGGGAGAACTCTTACATCAAGACATGGCAAATTTGGGGTTGAAACATGCTCCTGGCTATCTAGGCTGTATTTCCACTGACCTTAAAGGCATTTCTCAGGCATCATTCTGCTTTACTGACTTTAATTAAGAGATTTCTTGACCTCTCTCTGAAAACATTTATCCCTGGCCTTATTCCCATGAAGCACCTGTTATTTATCAAGCTCTTTCAGTGTAGACATTTTTATAATCCACTGGTACTTTTTTTCTTTTGTCTCAGAAAACCCATTTAAAAATATTTCTTAGGGTTAGGACTTTGGGTTAGTCAGTAGAAACTAAAATGGTAATACAGAAAGTCGTATTCAATAGACAGAAATCCAGAGGTAACCTGTTATAGGCATAAACAGATCAAGTACCTTAAAAAAAAATCTCACTGCAGAAAAGTTATGTGAAGGCATATGTTTATGGGATAAATACAGGGTATTAGATTAAATACAGGATAAATAGAAATTAGA
Organism: Arenaria interpres; assembly: GCA_013399435.1. Lineage (NCBI taxonomy): Eukaryota > Metazoa > Chordata > Aves > Charadriiformes > Scolopacidae > Arenaria > Arenaria interpres. Next base: position 9,565 of record VXAK01020756.1, read on the forward strand.
GTAAAAAGAATCTTATTTTCTTTTGAAGTCACCGGCTGAAGAGTTTTATGTAATAACTACAAGGAATATTTGTGGAAAAGGTACACTCAGACCAACAGAACATCTTGATATCTTTGAAAATATTGTTAATTCATTAACTTATTTATTTTTAAATACTAAAAAATAATTCCACACTGAGAGGAATACATTTGCAGAAATAAACGTTACCCAGGATATGAGACAAAGGCAGTGTGTTATACATTAAAAATGTAATTTGCTGAAAAATGAAAATCATGTTTAATTTTGGATCATGGTCACTGACGCCATTTATAAAAATTATATAATTGATCTGAAATAATGTCATATCCAGTGATCCTACTTGTATGCATTTTAACCATTTCTTCATAATTCATCAACATGGTATTTGTATAACTGGTAATACAGACAATATTATCATAATTCCTAGAAAACCTTTACAGAAAGGAAAGCAATCAAAAAGTCTGAATGGCTTTCTTGAGCCACAAAAAAAAAAATAATTCAACTAATTTCAATCCATTTAATTACCAATTAGCAAAATTTGGTTACTGATTCAGGTATTGATAAATAACAAAGAAACAAATAAACAAACACCTAGGCAAAACACCTTTTCTCCCCATTTCCTGGTCTCCAATTCCCCTACCACATGTTGTATTCAGTTCCTGGTAAGGTGGTAAAGTGATGGGCAGTACAGGAGTTAGAAGTCAGTGCACTATGGGTTTAACTCCATTGCTCTGGTGTGAGTTCCTTCATCAGCTGCAGTCCTTTTGCAGTGCTACCTCCTTACCAACCTCCTTGCTGTCCCTGCTTGGGGTGGCAGCTTTTGCTCCTGCTCTTCTCTGGGTAGCTATTTTGTTTTTCTTCACTGTTTCTTCTTTTCCAGTGTGCCTCCTGTCCTGGCATCTCTCTTCTATATCTGTCTGTGTGTCTCCTCCTGCACAACTGTGCATATGTCTCTTGAAGAATCAAATCTGAATAAATATTATCTTATTTGGTAAAGTCCATGTTTTTTAAATTATAAATGAGAATGGAGCTCACGAAACATCTGGGCATCTGTCCAAACATAGGTATCTGTAAATGCATATTGAAATTACCCTAAACCTAGGGAATTCTGCATCCTGAACGATTTGAAAGGTTACTGTGGCCAGGTGTCATGAATTGGCACACGAATAAAGAAGAGAGCATGGACAGTCACCAAGCAGGAATGTTAATGAGGCAAGAGAGCAGAAATCAGCCTGGAGGACAAATGTCATGACATTTGTGAAAAGAACATCATACCATAATGATATGTCTAAAATCATATGTTTTATGAATATGAAAGAAGAACATAAGGTTAAGTATTGTAAATATAAAAACAGCAAGCTGATCCTAGAATCCTCAAATCATAGAGTATCTCAAGTTGGAAGGGACCCAAAAGGACCATCAAGTCCAACTCCCTGCTCCTTGCAGGGCTATGAAACCTAAATCATATAACTAAGAATGTTGTCCAGAATATTTTTGAAAAACTGCACAGATGCCTCTTTGTAACTCAGCTTGTTTCATAACTAAATCCTTGCTCTATGTAAATAAGTCTTCTTTAAAACAATTAGTGATGACACAAGAATTATCTTTATATTTACCTTGCCTTACATTTTCAGCCATGAGTACTGACTTTCAAAACTCTGGTTTTTGTGGCCCAAGCTATGATGTGACAAAGATGGCCAGATTCAAAGAGTAATATTCACTAAGTAAAGAATACTACTTTGAAATCTGGGACCGCTCAAAACTTTGAATAAAACTTTCCATTTTAATTCAACATACCTGCTTTCTTGTAATTAGGATACTCAGAAACTTTAGTTGTTCCCTTCTCATATTCCAAAATGCCAAAAATATCTTTATTTTCATATTCTGTTTCAGAATTAAAATATTAAAAAATTTAAATTAGTAACAGGTGAACTATTTTACCTTTTGTTATAGTCTATACAGTCCCTGCTATTGCATTTGGTAGGCTTCTAGGCTTTAAATAAAGTAGGTCTCAGAAAACTAGGAAAACAGAGCAACTAGAAATGACATGAGTTGTTAAACTGAATAGTTTTATGACTTTTTTGTTGTCCAGAATTGCTTTTTCAGTCTCCTTTTTTAATTAAATTTTCAGTTAATCTCATAGGAGACTATAGTTCTTGTCAAAAACACAACTACTGTTGTTAAACATTGAGAAACAAAATTCCTCTTCTCAAGAAGACTTAAGTAAAAAAACTGACCAATTACCGTTTTGCTAGATTAAAGTTGTTAAAAACATTAGACCTTCTTGAGGTTTAACCATGTGTCTAATGATCCTAATACAAGTGATTTGTGGAAAGAGCTTTTCCACCGGGTTTCACAGCCTGTTGAGTCAAAATAGCAAGAAAAAGCCAGTCATGAATTTAATGAATTTTTTTTTCTAGAATAAGGGACATCATGGAATTTTGTCTTATAATTTTATTTTGACAAAGTGGAGGAAAATAAATAACTGGCTCCTTGTTCGACATTTCCAGTCACAGACTATAAAAATGTTTTCTGTGTAATTAAACTGATATTTTTCTCAATATAACTAATATTTTTATATGTGGATTTAGCCTCAATTTGAGATTTTTTTTGGTGTCAGATCACATCTAGAAAATATTTTTTGGCACAGAATCAAGATATTACATATATAGTCCTACCTAGTCATGAGTACAGGAGAGAGCCTACTAGAAGCAATTGTTTCAAGCGAAGTGCTGTAACAAGCTCCAAAGCTTTGATGTGCTCAGAAAAGCTGGAAAGCATAAGGCACAGAGTTAGAGGTGGGTATGAAAGGGAGCAGCTGAGTCCCACTCTTGTTTCTATGTTAGTCAGCAGAACAGAGAATGACAGGGTGTTAGGGGAATGCATTCTGTAACCTTTCAAATGGAGTCACAGCAATTGCTTTCACATATGTTCCTTGGCTCCCCTGAGGTTTTACTCATTTCCTTGGATGTGGAGTGATCACTGTTCTCTCTCAGCATAGGCCCTACTTGTAAAAGCCAGACTGACTTCAAAGGAGAGAAAGCAGGCAAAGAACAATAGCACTGCCTTCTAAAAATGTCTTGTACCAGTTTATTGTTAGGCACTCCAAGACTTTCTCCACAACTGCCAGTCACAAGCTTAGAGCTTAAAATAGCTTTTACACAGAATCCCTGATGTACTTGTCTGATGGATTTCATCTGTTTTAAAAAAACTACTTTGCTTCCTGCTGTCCTTGGAGTTTTCAGGCTGTAGATACTGCTCTCACCTGCCTTACACAAGGACAAACGATTCCCTGCAAGTAATTCAGTCACAGATGGTGGATAGGCTAAGAAGAAACATGCTACACCATGTGAAAGCTTAGGTTAAAATAGCTGGCTAGCTTACTCAAATAAATGGTTCCCACTGACACTAGTGGGGCCTGCTTTAATATGGGATTCACACCCTTCCACTTCTTTTAGTATTATATTTCCTACAGAGTTACATGTTAATAGCCAGTACTGGGGCATCATTCTACCCTCTGGTGTGTTAAAGCACTCATAATTTTGCTAGGAGCACGTATGTGGAACTAAAAAGTTACTGGTTTAATAGTCTAGTAAAAATACAAATTATTACTAATGCTATTGCTAGTGCTATTATGGATAATAATATAAAGAGATAAACAAAAAGTTTTTATTACCTACCAAACGATAAGCTTTACTGATACAACTTCAAGGTATGTATTTTGATCATGTTCTCATGTGATTCACACGGTTTCTTTGTGGAAGCCGCACTGGATCCCAAGCTGGTTGGATGAACAATGCTTTCATGTGTCAGTATTCTGGTGTTTGATATTTGGAGATTCCTGTGTCTATTGATGTGACATCAAGTATGTCTCAGATGTCTCCAATTCAGGGCATTGATAGATGTAAAATAACAGTGTAACATTGATTTAGGTTTACTGAGAATATTGCTTCTTAGCAATACTAGTGAGAAAAAAGCTTTGGGAATGTACATAGACTACAATAGTACAAGAATGGAAAGCAGTGACAGAAGTCATATTGCTTGGATGCGGATAGTAATTCTAAGGACCTTAATAAATATTTAAGTGAAAAGGTATTAAGCCCTATGAATAAAGCAGGGAACTGGAAGGCAACAGCTCAGCAGCACCAGGTACCAAATAATTTCCAAGAAACAGAAGGTAAACTGGTCCTTGCCTATTACCTCCCTGGACAGAAAAGACTTATCAGGCATCTTATGGGGGATAGCGAACATATTAATGCTTAGCCTAGCAGCTCACCAGTTGCATGTTTCTGTTACATGTATGTTAGTCTATATAAATAAAAAAATAGCTGTTTAATCTTAAACTGAACATATTTGGCCTGCAGAGTCTCTGTGCATGGTAAAAGATGCCAGAGCAAATGTGACCTGGACAGGGAGTTTTATAGTTCAGTAGATTAAATGTAGGTCTGCTACTGCAAATATTTTGCTGCCTTGGTACCTACTGCCTATCTATAGTTTCCACAGTGTATTCATCTATGATTAAGTCTATAACATGCTGAAGGTACCTATGAGGTAACTTTTGCAAGCAACACAAAGACCATTAAGATAATAAAGGTCTGTTGCCTTCTTCACTGTCTGTGAAGTCTGAAAGGGTATGGGAGGACTTGGTGCTTTGGAGGGCCGTCAGCTAGCTATGCTTTCATGTTATGGTTTAATCCCAGCTGGCAACTAGGACCATGCAGCTACTCACTCTCCCCTGGTTGGATGGGGGAGAGAATCAGAAGAGTAAAAGTAAGAAAACTCATCGGTTGAGAAAAAAACAGTTTAATAAGTAAAGTAAAAGCTGCATGCACAAAGTAAAATGAGGAATTCATTTGTGATTTCCCATCAGCAGGCAAGTGTTCAGCTAGCAGGGCTCCATCATATGTAACAGCTACTTGGGAAGACAAAATGCCATCACTCCGAATGTCCTCCCTTCTTTCTTCTTCCCCCAGCTTTATATACTGAGCATGACATTATATGGCACACAATATTTCTTTGATCAGCTGGGGTCAGTTGTTCTGGATGTTTCTCCTCCCAAATTTTTGTACACTCCCAGCCTACTCACTGGCAGGATGTTATGAGGAGCAGAAAAGGCCTTGACTGCCCAGTAACAACCAAAAGCATCAGTGCAGTATCAACATCACCGTCATCCTGAATCCAAAAAATAGCCCCAGCTGCTAGTAAGAACATTAACTCCATCAGCTGAAACCATGACATTGCAGCATGAAGCTACCACAAATGTCATATTGAAGAACTTAAGTACAATGATGCAAAAAAGGAGACTGAAATAGTACATAGTTTAGGGCTTGATATTTATTTTTTAACAAATTGATTTTAAAATATTGCTAATTATATCTTTTGTTAGACCAGAAAACAAATTCTACAGAATTTCTTTTTCACGAGTCATACGGTGGGTAATTTCATAATTTGTCCCAGGGAAGGTGATATTTAGAAGAACAGCAAAATGGCTGATGGTGGAAGGCACCTTTGGAGATCATCTAGTCCAACCTCCATTGATGCAAAGTTGGGCCAACTACAGCAGGTTGCCCAGGGCAACCTGGGCAGGTCAAGACAGGTTTTGAATACCATCAAAGATGGAGATCCCACAACTTCTAAGGGAAACCTGTTCCAGTGTTTGACCACCCTCACACAAAAAAAGTTCTTAGTTATGTTTAAATGGCATTTTCCGTATTTTGTCTCCTAGTCAGAGGATTGCCATCAAAGTGGAGTGCTAAGTAACTGTGAGAGACGCCCAAAATTCTTGCTAGAAAGAGCAGAGAAAGTCAGAGCTATCCCTCATCTCTTTAACTTTAAAGTAGGAGTGGATACATCTCACAAAACCTAATTCCCCTAATTCTGTTTTAAACCAAATGTAACATCTAAGAGGATGTTTAACAATTTGCATTTATTGTCTCTCTTGTGGAAAGTGCTTACAGATGAAGACAAGTACTTCCTCTTCTAGTTGATCTTTTCTTCTGTATCTCATTACCAGTTTTCTTAATATTTCAGCCAGTCTGTATAGTAAAACATAATAGAAAATGCAGATAACCTTCTAAGTCTCTGAAATATTAATTTCTTATTGCTATCTCCTAGAAGTATGATCACTAATGAATAGAGATCATTGGGAAGAATTGTGCTTAATATACCTTTTTCTTCCCAAAAATCAAGAAGAATTGAGTCTATATTGAAAGAACAGTTGCAGTTTTTAATAAAGTTCAGTTCCATCATGGCTAGATAAAAGGTCTCAGCTCCAGGAATTACTTTCACAATGCTAAGTCAATATGTTAAATTTTCTTTCTTGAAAGAGTTGTATTAGGCAGCTAAAAATGAAATTCACTACAACCAGCAAAGGAAATGAAGAGATTTTTATGCCTAGTTGATAGGAAGTGCTTAAAATAAGAAGGAAGTTTTATGTTTCTTATTTGTGATATCAGCCCTCAAGCATTACGTGCTTGTTTTATTTTCTTTCAAATCCTACACCAGTCTAATATAAGCTTCTTACATATTCTGGAGAACAAAAATATGCTTTAATGTTTCCCCAAATCCATTAATTGCCGTAACTAATAATTTAGCTCTCTCTTTTTTTTCTACCTGTACTTTATCTTGCCTTAAAAAAATCAGTATTACTGGTTTAAATCTCTGTACCCAAGCTTCAGCAAAAATTAAGAATTATGTCTATCTTAGAATAAGCTCAGGAGTTAGTGCATAGTTCTGGGGAATGGAGAATGTTGAATCATTCAAGATGAAAAAATTAATTGCATTCAGGAACCTAGTACTTGGTAAAGACTGATGCCACTATACATTATTATTCAGGAACTAGTGCCATCCAGTCTTCTGTGAGAAAGACTTACAAAGAAAAAACGTTATTATTTTAGGTAAAGATAGGTTTTTAAACTTCTTTTTATGATATATTCAAAGCAAAAAAACTAACCAACCAACCAACTTGTCCTCTGAATTAGCTTTGTACAATACTTCAACTTACTAAAGTAAACCTCTGGTGATGAAAATTCATCTTCCTGTAACTTCACTGATCTTTCAGTGTAACTTTTTTTTCTAGATCCCTTAATGGAATTATCTTATAGTATACCCTCTGTGTGTCACATAAAGTAGTATTTCCACATTATCTACTCGATATCTACTGCAAACAGTATGCAATCAATTGTTCGATGTTCCTCAACATCTCTTTTAAATGGACTGTCTACATTGCCCTAAGGGAACTGTATGAAGTGACTTTTCCTTTCCACATTAATATTTCCAGTATTAATGCTACATATACTTCAATGTGAAGGTTAAAAGGCAAATTACTCTTACAGTAGTTACATCATTTAGTTCTTAATGGCCTTGTCTTTTTTTCAGATATTAGGCCAGATATTATTTCAGATATTTCAGATATTATTTCAGATTTTAGTGTTTGAAACATCTATTGTTTAGTACTATTCGGTGCTCAGACTCCAAAAAGTGCCTTTGGATTGCTTGCACCTTTATATAATGATGTCCAGGCCAAAGAAAATATAAATCTTCTTATGAGGTTTGGCATTCAAAAGATACAGGGCTACCACTGAAGATCAGAGACTTGGAACTTCATCTGGGATTGTGCAAATGTGGACAGGCTGATCATGCTTCATTTATATCAGTTCAGCATTACAGGAAGTTATAGAGCTTGCCAGTAATTGCCTTACCAATCCTCTCCATTCTGAAGTCTAGGACTAATGCAGACTAAGACTTAAATGACTTATGAATAGATACTACATATTAGCTGAATAGTTGTTCTTTTAATTGTGTATAGACCTTTTAACAGTCTGTTTGCATATGATTTTTCCACAGGAAGACCTGTTTATTATCAAATGAAGAAGCGAATAGCGAAGGAAAAGTGACTCTTCTTCTTACTTAATATGTGCTGTCTGAGAAAGTTTCATACTAAATGTTGCAAAATATTTAGGAATAGCTTAATATATTAAAAAATATGGCCTGAAACTTTCATTATATGGGTAATTTTACAGATATTTTCCCAAGCTTACATCAAACCAAAACTTGCTTTATTTGAGTTTTCTGAAAAAATAAAAATAACATAAAAAAGAGAAGATCCTTTTATTTTTTGGAGGTTCTGATCCTCTTTTGATTGATAATTTGTGAAGAAAAGGACTAACCTCCTAATGTATTTTAATGTTTTACAAGAACAACAGTAATATCCTATCTACTTCCATTTTCTGAGAAATTAAGATTATAAAAGATGTCTTTCATACTAGTGAAAGTAGTGGTTTAGTGAAATACTAGTGAAAGTGATTTCTTTACTCNAGTGCTCCTCCGAAAGAAACCATCAATTTCTTATAAACAAAAGAGACCATTTGGACAGGAAAGCTAAATAAATGTCCTTTCTAACAAATTCAGGAAGGTGTCCCATCTTTTTGGGCACATATCTGATCTTATTTGAACTCTGAACTAGATATTTATGTACCCTATATCAATTTCCAGAGATATATCATTAAAGACTGAGGGATTTTTAAGAACTGAAAAAGTAAGATACTTCTTGGAAAAGAAAGTGTCTGGTTGTGACCCTATACATCATTATTAATTAAGGTTCCATCTCACCTTTTTGCATACAGGGTATTTATTCATTAAAAAAAATAATCTTAAAGATTAAGCTAATCAAAGTTTTAAGACTTGAAGCATTTTCATAAAGCAAATGTCATGAGTGGACCTATTATGCATTCAACTTTCTCTAAAACTTCACTACCCGCTTGGAATTTGCATGTAGTTTGAATTCAAGGTGTCTTGTAACCTTGAATTTTTGAACATCTGCCAGTCTGCTCAGAGGATATTTAGAGTTTCCAAACATCCAGAAATCCTGGGCACACAAAGGTCAACTCCACTGAGTGTATGGAATGAATCTGTTGCAGATGTACTGTAATGAGCTTGCTGTGGAGATGCCTTATATATTTCCCGTAAATAAAATACAAATATTTATTCATTAGATTTACTATTTATGTACAAGATTTCTAAGTAGCATGTGTACAGGGGATGTACATCTGGAACACAATGAGTTTGCTATCCATGAGTTTATGCTCAGATACTTTATCTGAGAAATGACAGAAATATATTATCCATAAAGAGGGCTTACACAATAATTCTAAAGGACATGAAGGAATTGTGCGTTATTTTGTTTAAAACATTGAAATAGCCCAATCTTCTGCTAGTGAAAT
>VXAK01020757.1:2753-17307 GCA_013399435.1 Arenaria interpres
CATTCCAGCTATGCATATACACATCCTATATTCTAGATTATCCTGTTAAATCCTTAGTCTGTGATTCTCTACTTTGATCAACAGAACACGCTTTTAATATAGGCCAATTGAAATTGAATCAATTATTCTCACTTAGGAAAAATTTGTTGAGGGGAGGGCGGGGGAGGCCAAAAAAAAAAAATATCTATGTGAAGTGTTGCTTAGACCTTACGAAAATTAAGTAAGGCCATTCAGTCTTGATTTTTGGTGTGAATTTCTTCCTTAAAGAGATTGGAAGGGCAACTATGGTTACGATCAGAGCAAAAAAAAAAGTTTTAAAATCCTAAAATAGCTGAGAATTTCTAACTAGTATCTTATCAGGCCTCACACAACTTTATTGAATACAAAACACCTTTCTTGTTGAGTACTAAGAAGGCATAAATTGGTAAGAATGTGCTAATATGTCTTGCATGCAAAACTATAAAAATAGCTTATTTGATTACTAACTTAGAGAAATGCAATTCAGGAAACAAATGGAAAACTGCACTCTCCTGGCTTTATTTTTGAGGTGTTGAACACCAGAAGCCTTTTTTTGCTATGCCAAGAGTTATGGGTTGAATGACTCTTGGAACAATTCATCAGCATCTGCCCTCAGGAAGTAACACAGTGTGAAACAGGTGACTAACCACCTGTCAGTGTCTTTTCAGAACCCAAGGGTATCCAAAATACAACAGATATGAGCAAAGAAATACAGGACCTCCATGTACTTCTGGTGATGCAGATGAAATCTGAGCAGTTACCGGAACAGCTAGAATAGCACTAGATGTTCAGTTTAAGAAGCTGACTCATTTCTTCAGAATCTGACATCCTAGAAACTCAAGAAAAATAAAACAAATAATAGCTGCCTCTACAATCACGTTTCTCCATGATTAGGATCATAAATGTCACCAATATTCCACTAAGAAATTGATCCAGTGATCCAGAAGTGGTAAATTCAATAGATACAGGTGAAGACCTTCAGAGGAACTCTGATACATTATTGTATCATACAATGATACATATTTTACCCAGACTTTTTGCTATTAAGATCATCCCTTAGCGAACAGGTAGATACTATGAAATAGCATTCCAATATCTATTGGAGGGACAACACAGCAAGGCACAAGAAATCCAGGTAGTTCTTGGAATGTATTGATGACAACTTTCGTCTTCAAATGGTAGAGGAGTCAACAAGGAAAGAAGCCATGCTGGACCTCATCCTTACCAAAAAGGAGGGGTGGGTGGGGAATGTCAAGCTCAAGGGTAGCCTTAGCTGCAGTGATCACGAGATGGTAGAATTCAAGATCTTTAGGGCAACAAGGAGGGTACGCAGCCAGCTCACTACCCTGGACTTCAGGAGAGCAGACTTTGGCCTCTTGAGGGACCTAATTGGTCAAGGGAGGTGATACTACCCTTCGACTCTGCTTTTGTGAGACCCCACCTGGAGTACTGTGTCCAGCTCTGAAGTCCTCAATACAGGAAGGACATGGACCTGTTGGAACGGGTCCTGTGGAGGACCACGAAAATGATCAGAGGGATGGAGCACCTCTCCTATGAAGATAGGCTGAGAGAGTTGGGATTGTTCAGCCCGGAGAAGAGAAAGCTCTGGTGTCCCTGCCCATGGCAGGGGGGTTGGAACTCTATGATCTTTAAGGTCCCTTCCAACTCTAACTATTCTATGGTTCTATGATTCTATAAATGTAAACACAAACAATTTACAACTCACCAAACGAACCTTAAATTAGTCTTTCAATTTTTCTTGTAATTGAAAAGAGGAAACAAGACCTTAAACACAGCTGCTAAACTGGACTAGTTCATGTAGTCTTCAGCTCTAGACACTTCGTCACATGACCCATTTCTAACCCTCATAATGTCTCTGAAACAATTTAACATATTTGAATTATTTGACCAAATGGAAAGGAACTTGACAATACAGAAATCAAAGAAAAAGTTGGTAGTGTTAAATATGAAACCACGTGTTCAGATCACTGCTGAGGGCCATATAAGCAGGAAAATAGATCTACAGTACTTGTTTCTCAGTTTTTATTATTCCTGTGGCTCAAAAAAGTTACCTACTTACTTCTCTTCCTTTCGAGCACTGAAAGTTAGTAATCTCTGACTCTTAATGGGTTTTGACTTTTTTGTGTTGTTTTTCAAGATGCATAAGCTCAGCAGGGAGCCACATAAAACACTTTACATTTCTGAAAAAAAATGCGTCAAGAATCACTTAGGAGTTCACAAGAATTAGCAGAAGTGAGAGAGCTTAATTCAATCAAGAGAAGTGGGCTCCTAAATTAAGTGTGGGATTAAATTTCTCCTCTTTCCCTTCGTCTTTGAAATTAATAGCAGTCTGTTCCTGTATGTCAACAGGTTTGAAATAATTGCCTGGAATGGAAATCTGAGGAGGGACTAACACACATGACACAGTCATTTTGAATTACATTGTCTACCATGGAGAAGACATTCTCCAAAAAAGTTTCAAGGCAGAGCTGGCTGTCTTATTTTCTGATGGAAAGTTTCCTTCCAAAAAGTACAGTTTCACTGAAGTAACACCTCACAGGAAAATAAGTTTTTAAATTACATTTTCAGTGGAAAAATTAAAATATTTTGTCTCAGGTGTGACAAAATGTTTCACTTTGATGTTAGCATGACAGTAGTTTTATCATATTCGCTTTATTATTTTTATATTAAAATCATTAATTTAATGCTGAAAGAAGAAATAAATTAACACTAACGAGTATTTCTCTAGCCTTAATAAAATGTACTAATATATAATTTTATTAATTTTCTATTTTAATTTCACATAAATTCTGGTTCAAATTTTTAATTCTTCATGCATCTACGTTTCTAAACAGCATAAGAATGAAAAGACAGAGGAGAAAGGCTGTATTAAAACTGTTGTATCAGTTTGACCCAGCAGAAAAACTAGATGATTACAGAAACAATGAAATCTGGTCTCAGAATTTCCAACAGAAATTGATCTCTGAACAGACTACAGTTGATCTAATGAAGTCTAAGTAAAGAGTTAAAAGAAGATTGAGGTGAACAGGTTTTGAGGATTATAGGAAGGAGAGAGTGGTGTTCCAACAGTGAAATAAGAAAATCCAAAACTTCCAGTGAAGATTTATAGCTCTCTCTGCCATAAGAATCTTGATAATCTGCTGGATTTTATGGGAATAGACATAAACTGGTGTGTAGAGATGGAAAAGAGCATTCAAAGTTAGAAATAATCAATAGCAACTGTTGTGTAAAATCTGAATGCAAAGATTTTAAATCCTTTTTATTTTTTAAGCAAAACTTACTAAAAAATTTAAAATCCCTACAATTTGAGCTTAAAATCTGTTCCTAACAATTCTGAAAGATTATTGTCAATAAATTAACATGAAGAAGAAAGTGGTTTTCTTCTCTCTGAATACAATTTTGAAATTAATTTTATGCTGTACTTGCACAGCAAATTGAATGTGACTGATGTACATTAATGAATCAGTTCTAGCCTTATTCTAACCATTAGGAATAACAATAACAGCAAAAAAAAAAATTGACAATGTGACATCTAGTACCACCCTGCAAACCAACTGAGGACCTTATATGCCCATATGGGCTCCAAAGCCATGCTCAAGATGTATTATTAGCTGCTTCTCCTTTCTGATAGCTGCATGGTAGGTAGCACAGATACGCATCCACCTGTCATTCTTTCACTTTTCTGCCTAACAGTTTTCCTTTGATACTACTCAATTCAGAGAATGTATATTTGATATATTTTAGTAGAGGCTGGATAGAAAAACACCAGAATGGGGAAAAATGTTTCAACATGAACTGTCCTTAAAAATATGTTTTCATAGTGTGAAATAGGTTTTATATCCTCCAAGTATCTAAGAGCACTAAGCAAGCTAAAACCCCATTGTGCAATCCCAGAGCCAAATAGCCAACTCCTATTAAAAAGCGAGTACCATCTTCAACAACTATAGCGTAAAAATCAGCATACCTACATTACACACCAATGCAATGGCCAAAGCAACGTCAGAATTGACCAAGTCCATTTATCTAGCTGAGAAACAGGCTAAAGAACAGTAGCTGCACACAATAATGTGGGCTGACCTATGTCACCTACACTAAAACACTTTACTCTCTGATACACAATCTGGAGGCCCAATCACAAGACTATTTTGCTTCCTATTTACCCACTGTAAGGAGCACAAGGCAGCACTTCACTCTTTATTCTTTACTTCATAAAAAATGTCGTTTTGTTTGTTTTTAATGGCCATAGGAGCTAATTAGATACATTAATTTCCCCTCTGACACACATACACAAATCTACTTGCTTCTTTTTCTTAAATAAAAGCTCTGAAAATTCCAAAGAATTCAACTCTGTGCAGAAGTGCATTTGCAACAATGGATTAACAGGTAGGAAACTGCTGAATTGAGCTCCTTACAAATGCTGGCAACATGCCAGAATTCTGTACCAGGCTCCGTGGCTTTTCTGATAACAACAATAATAAATGTTACTGAAACAGATGTACATTTGGGTCCAAAGAGAGATGAATAAAACTTTTTTAGCGATATCAAATTTATCAAAAAGTTCAGCTTCAGAAGGACTGAGACTGTTTGTGAATTCAGCTTTAAAATACAGAGACTAATGTTTTGAAGATACAGAAACATTTCATTCTGACAGTTTAGGAAAATAAAATACTATTAGTTTGTTTCAAACAGCACTACAGAATAAGAGTGGGTTTTTTTTAAAGTGCTAACTTTAGAGATCCAAACTTTCCTAAAGATAATTTCCAATAGTAAAAGATCTTAATTTCAGAGAAAAACACCCCACCTTTTCTACTCCAATTTTAAGTAATTCCCTTTAAGATTCTTCTGATCCTAAAATGTCTCTGATTGGTATCAGACTACCAAACTGAAAGACACATTACTCACAGAACTGTCTTCCAGCTTTTTGTGACCTATTTTGGTCTATGTAGCCAGCTGGATGCTGTTCCACAATTAAAAGCTGAACAAAAACTCCACTCAAATGAAGGTAGGGTTAACACTGAAGCTAAAATATTCAAATACTATTAAACAGAAAAAAACCTGGACCACTACCTAATTAAATTTTTGAGAGAATTAGTTAAGTAAACTAAGATCACAACTTTTTACCCTCTTTTGTCCTCCCATCTCTCTTTATCAAGTATGCTAGCCTATACAGTGATGAAAGGGAGACCTGGTAGAAAAAAAAGTAGTTAATATATTCCATTTTCAAACTCTTTCAAGCTGAGTTGTTTTCTCTAAATTCCAGTTGCAACTTACATTAACTGACTTATACCAAATACTGCTTATCTTAGACTGAACTTTCAGTTTTCATCTCATAGAGTCCATAACTTTTAATGTCAGAAAGGAACATGTGTGTGTCTGGTGTGATCCTCTCACTGGAACAGACCAGATTGCTCCAAACAGCTGGTGGAAGATCCAGATATCAATTTGCAGCTGTCATTCCGAAGAAGTAGGGAAGTGCTTTCGACATACTTCCCGTTGGTAGCATTTTAAAATAAATCTCTACTGTCCAAAGCAGTGTCGTGCAGAAAGATCTCAATCTGGTCTTGGGAGCCAGCCAACTGCGTAGGATGCAAAAGATGGATATGTTCTGCCTCTATGAACCTGAAAATGCTAGTGTCGTCCTCGGTGTTGTACACACATAGCCAGCTGTTGGGATGCACAGCTGTTCATACAGTATTCAAACGGCACATAGATAAAAAAAAAAATTCTCTCAAATGGCTTCTAAGGATTATCTACTGAATCCTGCAAATTTCCCCCCAGAAAATGGGGTCGTAAATTTGCCTTGCAGACTTGTGTGCCTATGGCTGCTGTGCCCTCTTACGGAGCAGAGCAAGACCTTCTATGCAGAGATGAAATCAGAAAGTTGACTTGGAAGGAAAGAAAGCATCTAACATGAGAATATGTAAAAAAAAAAGTCTTATTAACTAGAAATTATACTTATTTTTAAGAATGATCCTTATGTTGTTTAAGTACATAATCTTCCAGCTACTTGAAAAACAATTTGAAGAAAAGTAAGCACAATGAAAGGACTAAAAACTTCCATTCCTGTAGAGATTCTGATCCTTCTTGAGAGTGAAGCTCTTATAGGGAATTCAGAGGAAACTAAATCTTACATGCGCTGTAAATACTGATAGCTGCAATGAACCCAGTGGTACTAAAAGCAAGCTCTGGATTCTCAGTGGATTGTACCTGGTTCAAAAAGGTGCCACAGCAGTGCTTCATGTTTGTTTGGCTAATAAAATATAAAATGTACCATTGGTTCTCAGTGCTTCTCAACTGATAAATTCAACTGACACTAAAAGTCTTCTCACACAAAAGCAGAAAATTCGTTGTATTCCTAAACTGTAAAGGTGTTTATTGTAACTTGGATATTGATCTAAAAAATTCAATACTGCTGCCTGTCAAGTTTGTCACTTAATGTGAATCTTTTTTCTTTGTTTTAGAAAGACTGCAGAATTGCCAACCATTGTGATTTCTAAAGACACCAATGTCTTAGATAACTTGTTTTTATATGTAAAGAGACAGTAATTATATAATAAATAGTAGAATGGTAGCATAAGATTTATGTGTATTCATATGTGTAAACCTCCACATGAAATCAACAACTATAATCAGCCCTCCCCTCCAGCAAACTAACAGAACCTTCTCCTTCTTAAATACTCCTTTCTTCTGAAGGCAATCAATCAACTCCTATTGCAAAGTTTACAAGAGTTGGCAGCTTCTGGTGAGAGAATTCTTCAACATAGACATTAAGGAGTTTTTCAAACTGCAAGCAAATGGGTCCAAACTAGAGGAAACCAACACCAAGGTTAAAAAGCTTCCAACTTCCCATTTCAAGTGCACAGGTGCCTACAACGACATAGACAATACCTACTTGCTAGTCTGGCAGATTAATTTGCCTCTCTGAATATAATCAGTTACAGGAAGATTCCAAACAGATTACATTGTAGATGACCAGTAATTGGAGGAATCATTAAAAAAAAATCAGTTTACCATGCTAGCCATTTGTAGACAAAGAGGACACAGTAGAAATACCAACTACATAGAAGCAGTTAACCTATCCAGTCTTTAAAAGGATATAGTAAAGTAAAATAGCATCAACAAAAGGCTTGCAAGGATCAGGTTCATGAAATGAAACATTCCCTCCACATTTTCTGACGAGGTTAACAGGGCAAAACTGAACCTGCCATCTTGTGCACAAAACAACTGAGCTAGCAATACCAGAACAACTGCTATGTGTAACCCTCTTTTTGAGCATTAATGTTATAGTTTGCAAGAAGACATGATCTGTTTTTTCATCAGTGAGATGGCTTATGGAAGCAGTCTGTCATTTCAAGAGCACACTTTTCTTCTGTATTTGTGGGACTGCAGACTTATGAAATGTCCAGTATTAAATGCTGTAAATGGAATAAGCCAAAATATGACTTCAACTTTAGCTCAAAGCATAAAAATTAAAGTTAAAGATAAAAAATACTTAGTATGACTGCAAATGTGTCTAACACTTGATTTTATGGCAAGAGTTTCTCTTGCTCCTACCAAAAAATAAGTTAATAGTGAATACGTTTCCGAGTAAACTTAACCAAGATTCTAGTTTGCTTTAAAACATTACCACTCTAAATTATTAGCATGCGGAATTAACTTATATATCATAATAATTTTGGTATTATGGTACGTGAGATCATGTTAAATAGTATGTCAAGAAACGTGAAAAGGTCAGATACTCATCTAATTAGATTATCATACATATTGACTTGAAATTTACAACACCACAACAGTAAGAACATAGAGGATAATTCTATTGTAACCAGATAATTTTCTATTTTTTCTTTATTAAACAAAAAATCTTGCTTTATACATCCTTGGAGATCTTGCTCAATTGATCTAAAGTGAAAAAAGCAATTAATTCCTGAGATGCCTGCTATTTAAAATGTAGTCCAAGTTGACAGAGTTTAGAATCTATGTATAGAGCATTTTTTCTTAATTCTGAAGATCTGATGCTTTATGAGGCAAATAAACAGGACAGAAAAAAAATTTAGAGAAGATAAGACATAACAGAAAACTGTTCCAGAACCAGCAAACTAAAACAGGTAATGTTACAGTAAGATACTGTGAAATAAGAACTATCAATTTGCCCATTCATACACATTTTACAATTACAGTAGCTATTTATAAAAACATAAGGGCTTGTAAATTAGTTTTTTTTCCTGGATTTTGTTCAGGTCCCTTATTTGATCAACACCAAGGTAAGCTTATGGATCTGACACAGCACAGCATTCATCCGATAAAATCTACTGTAAGCCCCAGGAGAGAGTCTTAGGAATGTAAAACCTACTATCAAGTCTGCACAATTTCCCCTAATCTCCTTTCTCTAGGTGACACGACTTGAACGGAAGTAAAAATGGCTTGAAAAATGGCAGAGGACTGCCTAAATCACGCATAACCCTAAAGCCAGTAAAAATTAGGGCCTTAGCTAATTGTCTTGTGAGCCATAAACAAAATCATGCTGTTGAAGTGAACTCCAAAGCCACCTTCACTCAAAGAAAACTCTAAGGAAGATGTGTTTTGGTAAGAAATACCACTTGCTATAAGTAAGTAGCCAGAAAACAAGAGGGAACGTCACATGAAAGGGCTCCACTTCTTTTTTTCCTTTTTTTTTGTCACACAGTATCTAGTTATTTTTTCACATCTAGCAGGGATCCAGTTACAGTATTGAGAATACCCAGTTTCTATAACTGCTGCCATTCCCTCATGACCCCTCTCACAAGAGAGGTCAGCTACAGCTTATCATCCTGGCCCCAAAAATTTCATCTGCAATGTGCTTAGGTCTCTCCAGTAAGACCCAAGACTAGTAGTTGGAAACCACTATATACTGGATAGAGAAAACTGGACAAGGTCTCTGGAGATCCATGTCCCACTTTCAGCTCAGATGCTAACACAATATAAATAAATAATGTTGCAGTAAGAGTGCAATTTAGGAGTTACATAAACAACCAAACCAAGAATTGGAAACACTAGTCATTCATTATTCTGCATCATGTTTTTCCAGATCTACATGAGCTGCAATGATCTACTACAGCTAAACTACAATATCCTTCAGGTACTACTACTTAAAGCAGAAATTCAAAAAGTAAAGGAACTCTTACTATTTGCAACATATGGTGGGATAAAAAAAAAACCAACAAAACATCCAAAAGACCCTAAAAAAGCATATTGTGAATGGATTAATTTCTTCCCTACCTTCATAAACACTTAGATTGCCTTTTTTTTTTTTTTTGAGGCTGCTTCTTTTTGGTTTGGTGGGTTTTTGTTTTTTGTTTTTGTTTTTTTTTTGGAGGCAGGAGGCAGGGGACAGGACTGTCAAATATTCAGTCCCCTCTAGGATGTCTGGAAAACCATGCACATCTTAACAATATCCAGTCAGATAGCTTAATAAACATGCTTTTCCTCACAATACAGTCTTCATATTTCTCATCCTTACTACAGTCTAGAATTACACATGTACAGAAAGTTACCTCAGTTGTACAGCAAAATTTGCTGCTACAGTACGTATTAACAATATTTATCAAGTGATAATTGGGTTATTTTTTAGATTAGTGCCATTTTGAACTCATATATTCTCTCACATTGGTTTTACTGGCTCTACTCATGTGGGTAAAACCAGTGGGATTCAACTCTGCATGCTGTGCTCCCATCTGTAGATGCTTAATCTTTTTTGCTGAAAAATGGGTTTCAAAAGTATGCCCCCAATATTAATATGATTTAGGGAAATGCAGATGCACATATTATTCCTAAGGCAGAAAAGAAATATTTTCAGTAAAATCATCACTTAAATGCATGTTCCAAGAATGGTGTGTGTATAGACAAGCTACATTTTCATTTATTCAAATCAATAAATTAGTACCATACATAACAAAAACCGTAGAAGAGGTTTTGATGTTCATACTTCAAAAACTTTCAAATGGAAATGCTACGGAGGAACTCAAACATGCAGCTTAACATAATTGCTTGTAAATGTAGTGTAGATCTGTTATTCATTTTAAAGTTTTTTTTCAAAAGATGGTAGTACAATTAAACATAAGATTCAGTGTTCTGCAGAATAAAAAATGCACGCAACTCCCTGTTCATAATAGCAAAGAGACTTCATTAATTATTTATGGCAATATAGTATCTGCCACTGTCTCTGTGTATAACAGTATGTCTCAAGACATTATGATCCTGGAAATGAGATGATGAGAGCTCTGCCCTGTGAGACATGAGAGTTTTTTATTCTGGTGAACATCAATTTCAGCTCAGGGTGCCTAATAACAGCTTGTGGCACCCTACAACTCACAGAATTGGACCTCAGATCAGACTTCATACATTTTCAAATTAATTCTGTTCCTGATATCAACATGAATGTCTTCCAAGAAAGCAGCAATTTTTCAGAAATTCTCAGAAGGCAATGATATTTTCACCGATGTAAATGTGATCATGGTCTATAATTTACTACCCCCTTATGCTATGGATTCATAACTATGTAAATAGGCTTCACACTTTAGACCAAGCTGCAAAAGGACATGCAGTTTTCAGGAGGTCCATAGGTCAGATTTCTTGTGTCAACAGTAGCATGATTTTTCACAGTTACTAAGAAATGGGCTGTTTGGGTATGCACAGCTTGTGCTAAATGACATCCTCTGTAGCAGACAACTGAGACCATGATTGCTGTTGATGTGTTTCAAGATCATGGATGTGCAAGTAAGAAAAGCCTTATACATGTTTTGCATGTTATATGCAGACTAGAAAAGAGCTGCCCACAAATTCAGATTGTTGATATTTTACATTCAGTGACTGTGTGTCATCATAAAACCTCCTCAAAAAAATACTGCATTAGAATGATCACTAATGAAAGCAACCACCACCTCATTGAATTCCCTGATGATCAGTAAACACTTCTTTTTTTCTTTTTTTTTTTTAAATCTGAACACAGAAACAAGCCTAGACCCAAACAGAGGATAAAGGTATATGGCAAGGGGATAGTGGTTGGCAAAGGTAATAGGCTGTGTATAGTCTGGGGAATTCCATCTCCTTCAGAAATGTAGAAGCATCTTTATACTAATGTAATGGAAGTAGTTCCAGCCAGGAAAGGTCCCAGCATCACCTCATGAACCCCACTCTCAACATTGTACAAAAGCCAAGACAGAGGAGGACCTAAAGTAATTTGATAGGTACTGCAGAGAAATCTGCCTTCAGAGTAGATTTCTGGATAGAACCCCACCAGGTTTCATGTTAATGAAGCCCTTTCTCAAGCTGTGAACCTCATGCTTTCTCACCTCATGAAGAAACTTAAAGGTTTCCATCCATTCTGATGGGGTTTGTTTATTCATTTTCCCATATGAGTAGTGGTTTATACACATGCTCTCTGCTGCCAGTGTTACCAAAAGTAACTGTCCCTCATCCTTCTTACCATGTTCTACAAGTTTTAGTGCTGACCCACCACAAGACACAATTCTGATTTTTTTTTGTGGGTGTCTTTGAGAGAATGAATGAATTCCAAGTCATATAATGACAATGATTCATACCTCTACCTTGACTTTAAGTCATAGCATCCAGCATCATTTAGAGCATGAGATATCTCTATGAGTGGAAATTAATCTGACTGATTTATTTATTCATGAAATGAAATTGCTTTGGCTATAATGTACAGGCTTTAAAGCATCAGTTCTCTCTCATACCATTATTATACAGTTTCCAATTACCTCTCTAATCACACTACCTAATATTGTAAAGTGCCTTGGAGTGTGTAGAGAAGTTGTTGCACATTAAGAACCAAATTAGCAGATTTGGAGAGGAAAGAAGTCTCTTTTGTGTATTATTCCCAAATCCCGGTGGAAAGAAGAGTCTGCTTTTCATCCTTGTGCTTACACTACAACTCTGAAAGCCCACTTTGTTTACACTTCATAGTTTCTTACTGCCCTAATGAAATAAAATAAAACAAAGAAAAATTAGGAGGAGGATGGAATAGAGAAGCTGCCATCAAGTAGAACTGAACAGATCAGATGGTATGGAATACAAGATTTCTCCAACTGTTCTCATTCATGATTGGATGGGAACCAGCACAGAATGACTCTTAAAATCAAGCAGCCATAATATATTCCATAATAGGTCCAACTTACAGAGCAAGAACTTGGGGGTATCATGTCCAGCCAGCTCTCGTGAGTCTGCAGCTCTGTATGCTTCCATTTCCTATCTGGATCTGCTCTGCAAGCAGCACCTTCCATACGTTACTTCATGCATTTAAGCAGCCCGCTCTCTTGCGGATCACCAGTGAAGGCTCCACAGGCCAATGTATAATTTCTCATTAACCTCATCCATTTGCCCACCTCACCCTTTCCCTACACTATTAGTAATTGTGCCAAGCAAACCAGAAATAAGGCAAGGGGCAAGACTATCATAAATATTTTAATTACAGACAGTTACTTATATGGATATGCATTTAAATCCTTATAGAGAAGTTCATCATGTCTTATTTAACACATGGAAAACAGGTCTACACCAGTTATTGCCCAAATGCAAACGTTTAGAGTATCATGTGTGGTGGCATGTCTGTTAGCTCTGGTCTTGCATGTATGCCTTCATCTTTCCTTGACACTCTGTTGGAGAGCATTTCCTGGACTACACAAACCTCTCATCTGAACCACTGCAGCCACTCGTGAGCTGTAA
The DNA here is from genome assembly GCA_013399435.1 of Arenaria interpres. Classification (NCBI taxonomy): domain Eukaryota; kingdom Metazoa; phylum Chordata; class Aves; order Charadriiformes; family Scolopacidae; genus Arenaria; species Arenaria interpres. The sequence goes on from VXAK01020757.1 coordinate 15,510, forward strand.
GGGAGCAAATCCAAAATCCATCCATATGTTAAAAAACCCCACAAAATAAATAAAGACTCACAAATTCACCTCTAAGATTTAGAGTGTAGGAACAGTTAAATCCCATCTAGATGATAAAGATATTTTGTTTTTAATAATCAATTTATATTCTATCTAACCAGTAAAATGATGATGGCCTTAGTGCTTTTACGATGGAGGTTCAGTGAAAAATATATTAAAACAGCCCATCAAACAAAAAAACGCCAACAACCCACATCACTCTACAACAATGTTGCAAAACATCATCAACTGACAGCAAAATCTGTGATATTTGTAGGCACTTTTTGTTTTTAAGAAAGAGAAGAGAGCCCTGGACTCAAGCAGGCTAAGAAGGGAGGGGAGGGTGACAACAGGGGAACTGCTGTTTGAACATTTCGTGCTTCATGTCCATGTGCTCTTTAACTTTTAGAAAAGGGTAGGAAATGCAGTGCCTACAAAAAAGTTCATATTTCAGGTAAAAAAGAAGGTTCATCTGCTCTTTGATTAACCATCCTGTGAGTGAGGTGTGATGAAGAGATGGTCTCTCTCTGAGTTGCACACAGAACTATTGGCACCTCTAGGATGGAATGTCAGCCAAAGTTTTGGGATATACAGATTTGAATATTAAACAAACTACAGAACTTTATGTGTGCAAAGAAGCAGCTGTAAAGCCCTTTTTGGAATTTAAGCATCATGTAGACATTGCAATAGAACACTATTTCATATCATAAGCAGCCAGGGAATCTGAGGAAAAATAGATACTCTTTAAGCTAAAGGACACAAAGCCCATGAATATAAACTGCCCATGAAAGACATAAAGCTGGAAATTAGAGGAAGATTTCTAAACATCATTGAAGTTATAGGAAGAAATGCCCAACAGTAGCAGCAAATAATTAAAAAAAAAAAACACAACAAAACACCAAACCCCAAACAAACAAACAAAGAAACAAACCCCAACAACTCTACCAATTGTTTCATAGTGAAGGTTGGCTCATTAATAAATGTAATTATATGTTGTCATTGTCTGCAATATCAGGACATTGGTACCAGCTATCCAATCTACCTCATATTCCTTTGTTGCTTGCTGAGAAGGATGTTACTATCCAATAAGTTAACATAAGCTTCTGGAAAGCATGTTTTACAAGGGGTACTAAGCTACTCTCTTGGCCAAAGTCGTTGGAACACCCTCTGTCTCAAAAACAGATACTGGGAGCAAAAGGCAACAGACAGATTTTCGAACTACCATCATCTAATGGCTGGAGAGATTGATCTAGATTTATTTTACTGACAGGTACTGAGCAGATACCTCTTGAATTGGAAATGCAGAAACAAGGTTACACCATTAGAACCTGCTTGTTCTCAGGGATTTTGCATATTTTTCACAGAAAGCGTAACATTGCCCTTCTTCTAGGCATAAAAAGCCCTCAAAATTGGCCCAATTCAAGCCTGATGAATCTGATTTCATTAACAGAACTATAACTAATTCAGGAAGGATTTTAGATTGCTGTATTCTGATTTACAGCTGAGATGAGCTGTTCTGTGAGAGTGAAGTAGAAAAAGAAGTTTCTTTCCCCTTTATAAAATTCTCCTTTGTCTGTTGTTTGTGAATTTCATTAATTTTAAACAGAGATAATTTATTCACTAAGAGAAATCTGTAGTTATTGAAATACCATACATTTTTGGCTGCCTGTAGAATCAACTAAATATCCAAACTACTATTGGGATAAATTGTTAGCAAGACAGTATTTTTAATTTCTAAAAAAGCAAACCAAAACAAAAC
>VXAK01020758.1:0-36357 GCA_013399435.1 Arenaria interpres
CCTATATTGGTGTCTGGCATTCTGCCTTCGCATGTGCAGGGCCCTACACTTGCCCTTGTTGAACCTCNTTCGCATGTGCAGGGCCCTACACTTGCCCTTGTTGAACCTCCTTAGGTTCTTCTCTGCCCAGCTCTCCAGCCTGTCCAGGTCACGCTGGATGGCGGCACAGCCCTCTTGAGTGTCAGCCAGCCCTCCCAGTTTGGTATCACCAGCGAACTTGCTGAGGATACACTCTGTCCCCTCGTCCAGGTCATTGATGAATATGTTGAACAGGACTGGGCCGAGTATTGATCCCCAGAGGACACCACTGGTTACAGGTCTGCAACTTGACCCTGCTCCATTAATCACAATCCTCTGAGTTCTGTCACACAGCCAGCTCTCAATCCACCTCACTGCCCTCTCATCTAACCCACATTTCTTTAATTTTCTATTGAGGCTGTTATGGGAGACAGTGTCTAAAGCCTTGCTGAAGTCAAGGTAGATGACATCTGTTGCTCTCCCCTCATCCAGCCATCCAGTTATAACATCATAGAAGCCTATCAGATTGGTCAAGCGTGATTTACCCTTGGCAAATCCATGTTGACCACTTCCTATAACTTCCTGTTCTTCAATGTGTTTGGAGATGACATCCAGAACAAGTCGCTCCATTGTTTTCCCAGGGACAGAGGTGAGACTAATTGGCCTGTAGTTCCCTGGGTCCTTCTTCTTGCCCTTTTTTTATAGTGATGTGATATTTGCCTTCCTCCAGTCCTCAGGCACTTCTCCTGTTCTCCAAGACTTCTCAAAAATGACAGAGAATGCCTCAGCAATAACATCTGCACAGAAAGGTACAGAAATCACTGCACTGCTAAATTGTACTGAATGCATACAGTTGATAGTAAGCTCCCCTTTCTCTATCAAGCACTTTACTGCTTCTTAAGGAAGAAAATTTACTTTATGTAAGTATTAAAAAACGATGAGGAAAAAAAAGTTTCTAGGTGGGAGCTACAGAGAACTAAGCGTTTAGAGTTTGTGAAAAATTTACAATAGAAACAGTAAAAGACACAAACTGCATAAGGGATAACACTTTTTTAAATCTCACCAGGCTGACCATGATGTTCAGCAGAAACACTAACAAGCAGCCACTCATCATCTGGTTATCATTTGTATCTTTACTGCTGCAAAACCTGCTACGTATGACTGGGGATAATCTCCAGGGTTACATGGCCCAATGACCTGGTATATCACCTAATTTTGCATGTGCCAGTATATTAGAGGCATCAGAAAAATTCAACTCACAGGAACTCTACAAGATTTTACTTGTCTGGAAAATAGGAAGCTTCAAGTACTCCATTAAACAAAGATACCATGTTTTCATTTCCTCTACAGTTCAAACAATTGGTCTTTGATTTGTTCCGTTTGCGTCCAGGTTTTTAACTATTCTCTTGTTCAAAATTTGCTCTGAAAACTTATGTGATACTAAGGTTATGTTAGGCAGTGCTCATGTTACAGTAAATCCAGTTTCAAAGGACTGGTTCAAAACTTTATCCACATAAAGCAAAGCACTGAGTTGGTCTTAAATCTCTCTGCCAGTTCAAAACTGTTCTAGTTCTTTTTTTTTTGGAGGGAGCTCAGCAGATTTTATTCTAGATCAAGCATTATCTGTCTTCTGACAGACAGTGTAAAATTGTCATAAACACAATATCATATATGCTGGCTAATTCAACTGAAATGGGAATCATGCATTCCCTCTGGTCCAGCTCAGCTTTTGTCTGCCAGATGATCTGCTCCCAAGCAAATGTGACCTTACTCATCATATAACCACAGCCTAGTGGCTGGATTGGCTTTTTCCTTTTTTAAATACACGTACTAGTGATACTATTTTCTAGTTGCATGGTACCAATGTCAAAAATTATATTTTGTAAATAAATAATAAATCCCTTCAAAATTATATTCATTAAACACTCTGTATTTAGCCCTAATCTTGCTATTTGGGCTGTAACTTCCCTTTGCATATTCTTAGTTGCATTATCTGTTTTCATGTTCAACACCATCATCTTTATTAAAATATCAAGTCAAAATACTTACCTCATTTTGGAACATACATAGGTACACCTTAATCTTTACTTTAGCCTTGCAGAGAGCTGTCCCATCTATTTCGTGTTGTTATTTCTTTCTACATGCAGTACTGATGACAAGAAACTTTAATTTTCCTTAAGAGTTTAAATGTACATTGAGTTTTGGCAGTCCTAGTTTTATTCCTAACTGCAAAGGCACAGCTTCCTTGGATGGCAGATTTCCTTTTCCTTTTCCTTTTCCTTTTCCTTTTCCTTTTCCTTTTCCTTTTCCTTTTCCTTTTCCTTTTCCTTTTCCTTTTCCTTTTCCTTTTCCTTTTCCTTTTCCTTTTCCTTTTCCTTTTCCTTTTCCCTTTCCTTTTCCTTTATGTTTCCTTGCATGTTTTCTATTACTCTTAACGACTTTTCTCTGTGTTTATCTTTTCAGTAAGCTTCTGAATTCTTTCTCCTAGAAGCTTAGCCATAAGCAAATGTTGGGCTTGCTCTGTGTTCGAGCCCTTCAGCACTTCTGATTTCACTAACAAGTCCTTTTCACTTATTTTCCTGAGGATGTCTCTGCACAAGAAAATGCAAATTTATTAGCTGATGTTTACGCCGATTACAGCTTTGAGAGACATACTACTACCAAAAAGGCAACACAGAGACAGACAGAGAAGGGTGAGTAAACTGACTGGAAAAAAATTAACTTTGATATCTATGAACCAGAATGTGGTCACTTATCCCACCAGCCTAGTACATTAAAAGAATTTTCTCATCCCACTGTCTCTGAAGACACTCATCCAAGACGGATAGTATTATTTCATCTCATCTACCTGTCTGTTCAGACACTTGTCTGACCTCTTATTCAACTGGCTGTACCACACCACCTTGCAATTCTGTGTCAGTGATCTCCTGCTTAACTGCCAGCAGCTGTCCCAGCCTCAGTATGTCTGCTCTGGAGTGGTGGGGTATAAGATAGAGCTTATGATTATGATCCAAGGCTTCTGGTTCTTCTTCAGAAGGTCAGAGCTTATAATGGGTTTCTTGTTATTCCAGGTGCCCTCTTCAGAATGTTATTTCATCATTGAGAGCTGTGTTTTTTCACACTGAGCAATGCCTTGGGTACTCAGCCTTGTACCTACCTTGAGGGGAGCACTCCCTCTCTGGGGTTGCGTGGCACAAGCCCCTTGCTCTGCAAGCATTAACTTTATTACTGTTGGGAATGTCTCTGCTAACTGTATGGCCATCTGCAGTGCAACGGGCAGGGAGGCTTTGCAGGTTAGGATCCTCTGGGTCAATGACTGCAGGGTAAAGGAGGAAAAGGAGCATCACGCAGAGAGATGTTTCTCTTCCCTCCAGAGTGTTTTAGAAACATGAAAAACATCCAATAAAGATCCTACTAGTGGTTGGATTCTTATTGCTCCCTGTGATAATGATTGTCAAGTTAATAAGACATATCTGAAAAAAAATCAAGGAATTCCAGACAGAAACAGAAGCCTGAGTCAGAGGTGATTTTCTGTATACATATTTTTTTAAGAGGGCTCTGGCCCATACTACAATATTTATACTACAAACTACCTGAAAGGAGGGTGTAGAGAGGTGGGGGTCGGTCTCTTCTCTCAAGTCACAGACGACAGGATGAGAGGAAATGGCCTCAAGTTACGCCAGGGGAGGTTCAGGCTGGATATTAGGAAGAATTTTTTCACCGAAAGGGTGATCAAACATTGGAATGGGCTGCCCGGGGAGGTGGTTGAGGCACCATCCCTGGAGGTGTTCAAAAGACGGGTTGATGTAGTGCTGGGAGGTATGGTTTAGTGATGGTGATACTCCTTGCTTGTTGTGCGGGTGTCTATTTTTGTCAGTTAGGTTGACGGTTGGACAAGATGATCTTTGAGGTCCCTTCCAACCTAGAAGATTCTGTGATTCTGTGATTCTGTGATTTCTGTTACTACTATTGTTGTTGCTGTTGGCTCTTTCTTTCTAAGCTATGAACACATAGGAAGAAAGCTGCATCTTCCCAATTATGAAATATGAATAGAGAGCTTTACAATCCACATGTGCTGCTGCTCCCCCAGGTTCTGATCAGTGGCTGGAGTCCGTCTGCAACAAGACATTGGCAGCAGAGATGTCTCTAGTGAATCTCGTACTTTTAAACAGCACTGGAAATAAATGTGGAAATCTGGTTTCTTGCCAGTTTGGTTCAGAAAACAGCAGAAGAGCTATAGGAGGTTGAATCAGGCATTCAGCCGTAGATAAGGGTCAGAACAAAGATTCAGATTCAAAGAACAGTAGTGGCAGTCACAGAGGTTTTGTGTAGGAAACTTCTGATTGGTACCTGGCACATTTTTGTGTCATGGTTTCTCTTGTCACACAGGTATCACAAAAACTGTATACACACACACACACATATAAGAAGAAAGTACTTTTTTACTGCAGATTAGCTTCTGAAAACACAAAGAAATTTTCTAAATCAAAGCACCACAAGTAGCTAAGTTATGATAATTGTTCCTGTTGGTACTCTTAACCCACTGCAGAGGTGAGGAAAAAAATGGAAATGTTTTCCACTGGGCTAGCATGTTTTACTGCTAATAAACAGCATGTCATTATTACAGTTCAGTTTAGCTACTCTTCTTCACTCAGGTGAAGAAGATGCCTGTTCCCATTGGCATCTCTGGGAGTGGCATTGTCCTGGTTTGAGGTAAAACAGAACTAATTTTCTGTTCAGTAATTTTACTTTTTTAGCCGGGCCTCTTCTAAGTAACTAAACTCTGAAATTAACAGCATATTGTTCAGAAACTGTTCACTCTCACAGTGATAAGACCTGATTATACCAAGGAATGGTATGCAGAGAGGCCCTTGCTTATACTTATTGCTATAACAACCAAGGTCAGGCAAATTTGTTATTTGCCCCGTTGGAGGGTTGGAAGCGGAAAAGCGTAGAGGGGTCACAACTGTAGGGAGGACCAGACAGGACAGGTGACTCAGAACTGACCAACAGGGTATTGCATCCCATCCGCATCATGCTCAGTATAAAAGCTGAGGGATCAAAGGGTCAACTCTCTTCCTTCAATGGCNTTATTATTTTCCTTTTATTTTACTTTATTTTTTTTCCCTTCTTTTTCTTATTATTTTATTATTTATTTATATTTTCACTAAAGTAGTTTAGTTTTTTCTAGACTCGTAATTTTTTTTTCCTTTCCCTTTCCCCCTCTTCCTCTCCTCTCTTTTCCTTAGCGGGGGGGGAGGGAGGGGCCATCTGTCGTTCTGGTTGGTCAATTTGGTCAAAACCACAACAGGCATCTTCCCCCTCTGCTCCAAATATTTAGCAGAAGTCTCAAGAGAGAACTCCCAGTTCTCTGTCCATCTGCTCACAGCCTCTTAAAGCAACTGGAAAAAATGTCTGTCCCCACTAGCTGATAGTCATGAGGTGCCAGCAACTGCTCTAAAGTGTGCACTGTGAAGTTGTCACTGAAACCCTCCTTGCACTGGAGGTGCTTTTGTCTGCTTATCCTCCTGTGTCTGCAGGCCATCAGGCAGGTTTCATTTCATGTGTGAATGTAGGGAGTTCTGAGGGCAGCAATACAGAAATGGTTCTCCTGAAGAGTGTTTAGTGTAGGAGCTGTGGCTCACCGCTCCTGCTATCAGAGAGGGTCATGAGAGTGGAAAAAGGAATGTAACTACAGGAATAGGGATCTGTAAGTACATATGTCTCTTTTTTAGGCTCACTTTTTTGCAAAAGGGAGCAATGACTGCGCAGCCTGCAGGAGACCTGCATCTGCAATGCTTTCAAAGGCTTTCCTCTGCCTGTTGAGATCCTTTGCCTAAAAGCTGCTTTATTCAAGCCTGACACAGGATACAGAATTTGGCCCTTCTGAGAAATTTTTGAGAATTGCAGAGACAGCAGTCACCTTATTTTCTGTGTTTTTTACAGGGAAGCCTACCAGTACTCTCCTGCGTGGAACCTGTCCCTGGGTGAACTGTGCAGAAGAAAGACAAACATTTTCCCTTTCACTGGGAAGAGGAGCCTTACATAACTCCTCCTCACTGATTGCGCAGATGCGTTCAAAAGGCCCTGTATAATTCATTTGTCCTCTCATATGCATCGCTCAGCACTGACGTGACACTGCATTTTTACGAGTGGTGTGGAAGTTCCTGTGGGTTGTGTTGTTGGTCAGGCTGGATTTTGAGCTGCCGGCAGCCTTCAGCCAGCTCCAGAGCAGCACAGCGAGCAGTGGTATGAAGTAGCTATGCTTTTTAAGGTCCTACTCACTATTTCACTGCTCTTTTTACTGCTGACAGCTGAATGTTAGCTACTTGAAGAGATATCCACTGCATGTGTTTGCATCACTTTCAAAGCAGCCTAATTCTTGGTGTTTCAACGTTTACTGTTTAGCCTCTAGTGCAGGTACCTCTCCCTGTGCCCCACCACTTCCTGACATTCTCCTTGGAGGTCCTGGGGTCCTTCAGGGAATCATGGAGCAGGCAGAGTGGGCAGGAGGGAGGGCAGAGGAAATGCCAGGCTGTTCTTACTGTGGCCCCATGGGTACATCTGTGCCAGCTGTGCCACGCTGCGCTGTGGAATGTCTAGCACACTCCCGGGCACAGGTTTTGTTCTATTTTCCCTTCTCTCAGCCCAATATGACCTAAGATCACTAGTAGCCTAGTGATGGTGTATGCAGAGATGTTTTTGCAGTTTATGTAGATGTATATTTACTAAATGTTTTGCAGACCACTAGTAGCAGAGTTATGGTACCACATGTTTCAGCTCCTGAGTACTTACTGAATGCATCTTGCTCTGCTGTAGCTTTACTGCTTTCCAAGTGAGACAGATATTTCTGTGAACACCAGTCATGCCTTGGATCTGCAGTGCAGATGTACCTCTAGTGTGAGTGGCATTAGAGTTGTTAGCATTTCCATGCACTGCATGAATTAACATTACATTCTAGAAGAGCCCCTTGGGATAAAGAGAGAGAGCTTATAAAAAAGGAAATTGACTTGCACTTGCTATCCCCATAATGATTCTTCCCGTACTCAGAACTAGATCCTCATAACATGAAAAAGCATTTATTTTTAAAATAAAAATATACATGCCTCAGACACACACAAAAAAGAGAAACTACTTCCCCCTTTTTCTAAAAGATATCATGTTCTTTTATACTTGCAAGTCGCCTTCTTAACGACTTTTTCTGTTGGTTAATGGCCTGGTATATAGTATGTTCAATAATTTAAGACTGAGCTAAAAATGGGGTTGATCTGCTTTCTTGGAATACCCTCTGGGAATATGCAGAAGAGAATTGGAGAAGCAATTATTTCATGCCACAGCTGTATATTTAACTGCTTTCTTTCTCACTCAATAGGCATCTTGCATTCTCACAGCTGAAGTGATGGAGGGAAGTTGGGGGGACTCTTAAGTGCATCAGTGAGCCCTGGGAGGTGATTAGCACAGCAGCCTGGAACTACCAGGCAGTTCTTTGTGTGGATGATTTCTGACAAAAGTGCTCAGCCTTCAACATACACCATCATCTGTTTGCTCAGGCCCTGATTAAAAAGTTAACTTATTAATCAATTGATGATGGCATTGTCCATACATCTTTTTTTTGTCTCACTGTGCATGAAGGTGAATCAGGCTGAAATCATGCTCATTTTCATTCTGAGGGAACAGAAGCCATTACATGATTTGCCTCATTTCTGTAGCACATCTGTACAAGCTGAAGATAGCACAGACATTGTCACAAGAGGCTGCTTCCAGCTGATCAGTTCTCCAGTGGTAATACTTACACTCCACATCTCATCTGGGGGACCATTAAAAGACTTACATCATTTTTTGCCTACTTGGCATCAGTTTTTTCCTCCAACCTGCTCTGGGCTGGCTCGGTGGAAACAACAAAGAAAAACACCCCTAGCAGCACAAACAAGGTGCAAGATGCAGGATGCAAAAGGCAATGAAGATCAAGAAGACTCTGGGTCTAGACTGATGTGCACCCTGTGTGTGAAAGAGCATCCTACTTCCTTGACAAGGCCTGGGCTAGCATTTCAGCCACTCATCTCTGGACACTGGGACAAGACAAAATGAAGCTCTGCTCTCTAACACAGCCTCACAAAGTTGCAGGAGGACATTTAGTCAGCAGATGAGTCAGTTACTGAAAGCAAAATAGCGGGATGTTGGAGCCCATGACAGATTACACTGAGATTCTGATTCCTGTACGACCTATATATTCGGTGTAGAATGAACTCAAGTCAGTGCCATCTAAAGAATAATGTCAGACCAGCTCAACTCTCTTGAAGCCTCTACATCTGACAGCACATACATATACAACATTTTTATAAGGCAGGCAGCATTGCGCTATGCAGGAAATAGGTAGAACAGGTGCAGTGCAGGGGGATGACCTTTGGCAATGTGACCACTGCATACATTTTCAAGGTAGCAACCCAAAATACACAAAGGACCTCCAAAATCCTAAGGTTAAGGGAATGCAGAAAAATGCAGAGACTTTTTAATATATTTTCTCCCCAATTGACTCAGGAGCTCCTTGTAGAAATGCAAGTGGGTAAAATATTTGCAGGTGTAAGGTCGATGTTTGCAGCCTGTGCCTCTAAGTTTGCCAGTAGAGTACTGGCAGGAAAAGCATTTTGCAGGGCTAAGCAGCTGAACTCAGAAGGCCTAGTTCTCTTCCACTGGTAGGGAAGGTGATGCTTTAAATTTTGCCAATTATTTTTTTATGATCAGTGTTAATAAATAATACTGCAAAGACATGATTGCAGGTGGCATACACTGCATCTAAGCTTTTAAACTATTATGAATGCTACAGAGACTCCATCTCCTATATCTTATTCAGCACCTTAGGTTTGCCTGATGAAGCATCATTCCATTTTCTCAGCCTTGTGCTACTCTTTCAAGCTTCAGAAACCTCACAAAGTACTCCTGCATTTCACCGATGCCAATAGATGCAAGGAAACGGTTCATAGAATATAGTAAGGTTAATAACCACACAGATTTTCCAAAGAGGCAACTAAGAAGTCTCCAAAGACGGTCCAAAGTGAATTCCCTCATGACACAGGAAGAAAACAATCACCAGAGCATGAAAGATCAGAGATTCATTGAGCCCAGTAGCTGAAGGGGGCTGCCTGAGGAAGAGTCAGCTCACAGCAGCGTTTCCCCAGTACACCCTCCTGGACTGGCAACCTTTTTGTGCTAAAGGACTGAATCAGAGGTGTTTTCTTCTCCTTGCCACTTAAGGGCCTCATTGGGTTTGTCTTCCATGAGCTTGTGCAGTCTCCCCATAAGCCTATTAAAAAGGCATCCCATGGCTGTAAGCTTCACAGCTTTATTCATGAGGCAAGTGAAAAAAAAGCTTAGTGAGGTTTCAGGTTTTTGCCTCCTGTTTCATGGCTTCTTTTGATAGAAGAGCAGTAGATATGTGCCTTTCACATCACCCACAATGATTTGGGCTCCGTCACAGTGTCCCCACATAGCTCCTTTTCAGGCTTTAGCCCTAGTCTTTCAACAGCCCAGCAGAAGGAAGGTTTCTTCTTACCCAGTGAAAGGATAAAATGGAAAATGCTAGACAAAGTTGAAGTCAGCATTTCCTCAGTCTTGTTTCAAAGGACAAACTCCAGAAGGCAGTTTCTTTCCTGTAAAGCTTTAGCTAAACAGTGCCAGATGGGATTGCACTTCCTGAGGTGTTAACAAGGACATGGCCTGTCCTCTCCAACAACACAGGCCCTACTGCTTTCAGATGGCAATGATTCAGTCTGTGCTATTGATCTGGAAGTGTCAGTTACCACATGGGGACAAGCTGTTTTATCCCAGGGATATAAATAACAATCTGAGCATACGGGGAAAAGAGTACTCTTGGTCTAGAACTAGCTTCTTCCTTAAAAGCTTAATCTTTAACATCTGGTCCAGCTCACAGGGACCTACTGTGTGTCCTGACGCTTAGATATTGTTCCTTCTTATCTTCTTCTTCAGTCTTCTGATACTGTTGTGGCTGTTGTAGGGTTCAGCTTTGACCTTGTACTCTCACTCAAGGTGATGGCCAGTCTTGCACCAACGTAGCTGTTAAAAAACAGAAACTGTAGTTAACTTACAGTAGAAAATTGCCCTGCATGAAGACAGAACAAATCTGGCCTCTGGGCTCAACTGAAGTCATAAATGTGGTCATTTAAAATTGCTTCTTTGTCAAATAAGCTATCAGCTACAAGCCTTGAAACAAACCAGGCTGCTAACAAAAATTGCCATCGGCATTCAGCGACCCTGCATATTGGGAGAGGGAATAAACTGGGACCTTGTGAAAGTCTGCAGCTAAACCAGTAAAATTTCAGGCACATAATCCATAGTGCATTCCCCAGAAACTTTAGTAAAAAAGTACTCTGTGTCTCACAATAAAATATAGCCTGTAACATAAATGTTGACCACATATTCACTGTGCTTTCTTACTGGCTCTATACATTTACATGTTGCATGCCTCTAACATTATTTCTTTGGACAAATGGGAACTTCTAGAGAGAGAGGCAGTCTTGCTGTTATAGTTTTTTGGCTTGGTGCATTTGGAAAGGGATATGTGATTTTATTACAAGCATGGTATTCATACTCCAGTTTTTACTGAACAACTTATTTTTTGGTATAGTATGAAAGCTTACATTCCCAGAGAGATCTGAAGAATCCAGGATGATGAAGATTTGGGAAACAGATGAGGAAGGAGAAAGTATGAGTATGTTTTACACATCTTTAGAGCTTAAGGTTTTGGTTGATATTGCGTAGTATTATTAAACCGGTGAGTGAATATTAAACCATCTTTGCATGGTCTTAGCTAGATCTAGATAATTCTCCATCTAACCTTCTCAAACCTCAGGGAGACTTTTGTTCATATCACCATTTTTAGGCCTGAAAGCTACAAAGAATTAGACTAAAACCGCGCATTTGAATAATTTTTTATTAGGTATCCCACAATATACTTCATCTAATCCTTTCACTATAGAGATGGGAGACAGTACACTCCCCTACCAGGCAGCATTTCAAGCACTGCACCATTCCTGTGCATGTACAGGCTGCCCAGGTCTGTTTCCTTTGATGGTGGGATGGCATATATACTATAGCCCTTGGCACTACCAAAGAACTATTTCTTCCCACACGAAGGGCCAGAACACCCACCACATGGCTGCTTTGGGGGAGAGCACGGGCATGAAGGCCATCCCAAGCTGGAAATTCCTTCTGTGCCGGCAATTTGCTAGCTTCACTTTGTTGAAGAAGGCTGCAACAAGCCTGGATGTGCCCAGGAAAGTGCCTGCCACACGGATTTCTGTGGGTACGGAGTGCACAGCTAGCACAGACATCAAGGTCTTTCAGTCACAAGGGAGATAAGCAGATGAAGGGTGTCAGTGCAGGCTGGAAAGATGTACTGACATCTTTAGGATTTAAAAAAAAAAAAAAAAAGCCTGAAAGGTTTTCTCCGGGAGAGCTGCTTTCCGTGCCTGACGCGACGACATCCACAGCCTTTTACCACCACCCAGTGGGAAGCCGGGGAAAGCCCCGGACAGGAGGCGGCGAGATGCATCTCTGCAGACCCCTGGCCCACGGAGCCAGATTTTTATTTATTCATCCCGTGGCGGGGGATACGTAGCTCCTATTAATACTAACTGGCCATACGCACTTGCGACTCACACAACAACGGGGCTCACATTTAATACATGGGTTTCCCAGATACCTTTTTCACGCACAGGAGCTGCACATGGAACCTTGATTGTTGGTGGGTTTGTTGGGTTTTTTGTTGGTTTTTTTTCAGTTATTCAGCACTGAATTATGTTGTTAAGTCTGTAGCCTCTTCTTGGGCTGACCTGTAAAAATCACAAGGTACTTCAACAGTCCCAGCTGGAAGCTATGGGTACTAAATGCGATCACAGGACCATATTTTCTTGGTGGTTGCGATCCTCCTCTGGTGGTTAAGACACTCACAACAGCTAGACGGTTGCTCGGTTGCCCTAGTAAAGAGTGAAAATCAGTGATGAGCTTGCGGCATTCTGCACACAGCTCCCACAATACTGAGCCTGCACAAAACACTGCCCCGTCACTGAAACACCTCTACTCTGAAAGCAAGTGATGTACTGTCTTGCAGTCAGCTGCACCAAAGGCATTGCACTGGTCTATATGTAAAGCCTGGTAGCTGCAGTAATAAAAACGATGTATCAGCCAGATTTCTCCTGGCTTCTTAAGAGGAAGCTGACCAGATGTTCTAGCAGCATATGGGAACCATAAGGAAAGTAAGAATGGTCATATCACATCAGATCAAAGGTCTATCCGGTTTAGTGATTCTGTTTCCAAGTGTAACCTATAGCAGATGCCTCAGGAAGACTGTAACAAAGCCAGCATGTACTGCTACTTTTTTGGATTGCCCACCCATATTTCACAGATTTGGGGCTTACTGATTTCTGAACTTGATGGGGTCCACTGGCATTTTGTAGCCCTCTGTACTTTAGCTTCTCTTCCCTGCTATGAGTAAACCTTTAAAGTCCATTACAGTCTGAGTAAAGGAGTTCCAGTTTGATTGTATCCTGTTTGCTTTGAAGTCCTTAGTTCCTGTTTTCATTTGATGCTCCCTCTGCTGTGTTATTAGAAGAGACATTAAACAAGCTCCCTCTCCAACCACAGATGATGTTACAGATTTCTTTTATACTCCCTTTTTCCTTCCCTTTATGGAGTGAAGAACCTAAGCAAAAAGTTTTCCACATGTGGAAACCATCACACCTAGGATCACCCTTGATAACACTTTGTTTTACTTTTCCTAGCTATTCTGTACCTTCTTTTGTTCTGGGGGACCAGACCGGACCAGATCAGACCAGACCAGAAATTTCATTAGCATTGTGACTGAATGAATGAACACCATGAAACAAATGGAATCCATTACATTATGGAGGGGTGTGCTGGGCTAAGAACAAAAAAAAAAAGGCATGTAGGGGACAATCCAGTACTCCAGATATTAAACCACGACCTAAGGGAAAGTTGAAATGTGGAAGGTCAGAAAGTGGCTTAAAGCTTCCAATTCACAAGTAAATGTAAGAGAAACACAGAATGCAGGTGGACTTTTTACAATTATTTCTATGCTGAAATATGAAGACAAAACACACAAGAAAACTATTTTCTGGGATGCTATCTTTATGTCTCAAGCCTGCATTGTGGCACCACTTCATATGTTGCAGGTTACCACACCTATAAAGCTACTTTATACACATGGTCCCACCACATCCCGCAGAAGATGTTTACACACAGTGAAGCACACAGGGGCTAGTTATTTGTTATACAGCTGAGTCCAAAATGTTTTTCTTGTCATGGCATATTTTTGGCTTTGAACAGAACACCATGGTCCTGAGATAAGTGTTTCTGTGCACAGATTGAAACTGTTTCCCTGTAAGTGCTGGCTGTTTCCAAAGAAGGTTCTTTGTCTTCTTAGCAATTCCCAGGGCACCAAGCAATATCATACTTTGAAAATTGAAACTATTGGGGTACTGTAACTTACATTTACTCATTTGCTTCCTTTTATTTAATAAAAGAAACATCAGCTAAACCAGTAATACTCCATTCTGAAAAGTAGACCTCTACCATGTAGGGGAAAAAGTAATTCCCTTGGACTGTAGCTCAAGAGAAGCACCTTGTATATCCTACTCTTGGTTTCAGGAACCTGCTTAATATTGTCAACACATAAGTTTTCTACTACATAGTGCCATCCCTGCCCTGTTGCCAGCTGCAAGGAAAGGACCTCATTCCTACAGTCATATGTGGAAAGTTGAGGACTTTAAAGAAGACTGATACAAAAAACACAAATAGCAAGACCCTTTTCCTCTCCTCCCCCTTAAGAAATATTTGATGCTAGAAAATACTAGCTTCCTCTAGCCTCCTGTTGAACCATCCCCTGCAGGATTATGCAAAACATACCACCAAGAGGTGTCACTCAGAAAGGATATATTTGAGCTTAGAGAGATAATAAGGGGATGTATTTGAAGAAAGGCATTAAAGGCTTGACGGAGCAGACATGACTCTCCTAACTACGGGATTTGAGGCACTCTGAAAGAAAATGGGCAGCTAACATCACTGGGAAAACAGATAAAAACTAAACAACAGACAAAAACTGCATCAGACAAGAAACATAGTACTTTCCAGAAAAACTATTTAATAGAACTAATTTGGAGAGATGAGTTAGACAATAAACCGACCTTAATATCATGTGCAAGGTCAAGAATAGCTCACATCTAAAATCCAGGGTAATAATTTCAACTACCAAAAATTTCAAAAGGATAATAAAATCTCAGTATTCTCAATTTTCATAAAAGCCAATGTAATTGAAAATAATAATAATAATAAAAAAAATAATTAGGGGTGGGGAGTGGGAGGAAAAGTATCTTTCTTTACCAAACAAATAACAGTATCAAAAAGAACAGAGATATGAATGAAAAAGTTATAGTCCTGTGTACCTTTGGTTCAATCTTCTCACTGAACTCCTTTGAATGAAATAAGTTTATTTGAAGGAGACCATGCTGCCAAAGAGCTGTGAGCTCTATCACGTCCAAGGCAGCACAGGCAGAGAACAGAAGGCACACACTGTGTGGGGAGAACCAGAAGGTGGTAATTCTGCCAGTGTTGGTTACATTTGTGATTGGCTTCTGGTCTGGGAATGGAAAGATTTCTTTTGCAAGGTCTGTGGGTGCAGGGAAAAATTAGGGAGTTGAAACTGATCTCTTCTGAAACTATAAATTGACCTCTTATGTCCAGGATCAGACTTCCTAACTCCAAAATGCATTTACCTTCATCACATGGAACGGTGGGAGAATTAATAAAGTAAAAAACTTGTAATGTTTATACAATAATAAAATACACATAGGCTGTCAAGCCTGCAAGGTGTGAGAACTCTGGCCATCGTTCCATTACCCATGTAATGTATTCAATCCAATTGATAAATAAGTTAAATTTACTTAGGGTAATATCATTTGCATGCTTAGCTTAGCAACTCTCTGTGTTGAACAGTGAATTTCAAAAATGTAACGTCTTACACCAAAATGGACCACTCTGTGTGAAAGTACTACCAGTATAGATAAGGCATATACTTTGCTTTTTCTGATTCATAATGAATGGTGTTAAGAGACTTGTTTCTCAAGCTCTGGATAAAAGGAATGCCAAAATGAGCCTAGGTATCAGTGCAATTGTGCTATGTGACTTTACTGCTCCATCTCTCATCCGGTGTTTAAAGAAGACTCAGTGCACTTGACGGGGGAGGAGGGTGGAAGGGGAAGGAGCATTTATGTCTGAGAGTCTACGGCCAAACAAATGTACATCCTGACTGATTTAAAAGGTAATTTAGTTAGGAGCTTTTCACTCAGCACCTGGCAAAAGATAAACCAGAATAAGACATTAAAGGAAGTTCATTATGAGCACTTCAAAACTCTCCTCCCTTTTCCATGCTGTCTTCCTCTAGGACGTTTTGAATAATAAATATCCTCATCTTTGTCTTTAAGAGGCTCCTGAAATGTGATTCTGCTTGTCTAAGACACAAACAAAATCTCCAGGGGTCTGTGAATGGCAGGCTGAACTTTCAGAGTTGCTAGCTGGGGGTTAAGAAATGAACTCCACCGTAAACCAACGACTTGCCCCTACAGATTTGTTAACTCTATTGCTTCATCGAGGCTGAAGCTACCACGTAGCAGCACATAAGCAGTGACTACTGGAGGGCAGGTGAACCCTGGTTGCTCAGTACCACCAACTGCTCTGGGATTCTGTAGATTGTTACTGAGTTCCTGTCCCAGCGCAAGATGTTTATTGGCCTTAATCTCGATCTGTGCTATCAGAAGAAGGATATTAAAGGCAAAAGTCATGTTATCTGTTATGCTAGTCCTAGCTATGCACCCTAGCAGGATGTGCTGTGTAGCACAGTGGGGACGTAAGAGGTGATACAGGAGTCCCATATTGCTGTGACTGGCTCTGCAAAACAGTCGACACCCAAGCAGGCTATTCTGGACAACAGGAGAAGGCAGGATAAGAAGCTGAGCTGTTAATGCCAGCTAAGACACTCTGGCGCTACCTTTGCCTGCATGAGAACTGAGCAAGGCAGAGGTACCTGCCTCAAACACGCCTGTCACCAGAATAGCCGGGTGGCGAGAGCCGGAGCTGCCATTAGGACAGCTGTGCTATCTCCTCCCACGCAGCCGGGGGGACGAGGGCACACTGATTACAACGTGCCGCTTTTGGAAAGGCTCATAAAGCAGGTCTGCGTTGCCCAGAGGTATGCAGACCAGGCTAGACTAAAGTGCAAAGGTTAACGGTTTTGCTGATTGGAGCAGCTGTAATCGAGTCAAGGACCACGCTCGTTACTCACTTAAGCCTGCGCTTGACTTGAATCACATGCTAGCCGGTGTGTGGCTCTCCCCTTATCTCTGCCAGAGGAAGGGTAAAAAGCTCCTGTTACCTTACAGACACTTGTGAATATCTTCCTGTTGTGAGCCATCCCAGTGTCATAAGGCCACCAGACCCCGTCTGCCAGAGCACCTTCAGATAACTCTCTTCAGATGTCTGCAGGGAAAGTGTCAAGGCTAACACAAACATACATAAAATGGGTTTTCACAGAAGATGTGTGATCCAGCAGCGAGGAGCGGTCAGGGTGGCTGGAGAGAGGGCTGTTGAAATCTCTAATGAGCAGCGGCTTCTCCAGGGAAGAGAAAAGGGACAGGTGAAAAGTTGCAGGCAGGCAGCGTCACAATCCCTTGATGCAATTACAGCCGTGGACTGTAAACTAAGCGTTTGTTTGGAAGTAACAAAAGAAGGAGACGTAACACATTGTGCCCATTCTACCTACCACTGGCAGTTCTTGGATATCTCACTGTTGATGTAACTAGGACCAAAACACCAGATATTCTTTATTGCTGATACGATTACTAATAATGCTTTCAAATTTTAAATTCTGAAAAATTACAAAAACATTCAAAATTTCCCATTTTGCTATGAACTGGATTTTGGCACTAGTTGAAAATTCATGTTTTTTAAAATAAAAGTAGGGCATGTAAAATGGTGATATCTCACTTTGTCATGTATCAGTTTTTATTCTGTGTGTGCCTATGTTTCATACATAAAGAAAGGGAGAGAATTAAGCTCTTAAGAAAACGGAAAGAATTTATTTAAGTATAAATATGTACTTAAAAACATACATCCCTGGACATACCGAAAGGCAGGATCTGAGTCTCTCTCACCAGTTTTAATATGTTCTAAAACTAGAGATTTAAGAGAGATTTTGGATTTAAATGAAAATGGAAACAGACATTTTCATACATACACACATACAGAACTATATGTGCACACATCTCTGCCCACAAATACATACTACATGTTAATAAGGTATTAAAATACGGATATTTCACATTGCTTGAAATTTATTGCCATGATCATATTGATTCAGCAGCTCCACTCTAAACAGTTCTTGCCTTCATCTTTTATAATTTGATATGACGGTACAAACCTTTGCATTATTTCAGTGGTAAAAATATTCTTTTTTTGTTTCTGTATACTTTTTAATGAGTATTCTCACCCTTTAAAATTGTGCTTTGGCATCAAGGCATTAATGATCTAACTAGCTTTCTGTTATGCTAGCAAATAAATTCCTAAATGACATTTTTTCCCACAATGAATTTATGAATACTCTATTCATAGCTGATTTATCTCCAGCCTTTCATGCCAATTGCTAAGAACACCCAATGTGTATTTCACTACTACTATCTATGTTGTCTTTTTGTTCTCAGCGGTACTGATTGCCTGAATGAAAGCTGAAACTGACTGAGAGCTGCTCCTTCTTGACAACACCAGGTGGTGACAGCTCTGAAGAATGTATGTGAATCCTTGGGAAAGGGAAGATGGAAGCCATCAGGTAACATTTTAGTGGGTTGTTCTCAAAAGGTGAGCACATGTAGAACTCTATTTGAAACTTGTTTTAGAAAAACCTCCACAGCAGATCTTGCCTTACAAAGGACTTTTTTGGCAGTCTCCATATTACTACTCCCTACAATGGTTTTATGATATGGCTTATTCTTCAAGGGCACTGTTCACTGTTGTAATAGGCAAGCAGCCCACTTTGCCAGTAGTGTTATTACTCGAGCAGACCATCAGGAAAGTAATAACCATTTAATCAGGGAGTTCAAAGAACTCGTTTATAACCAAGTTGATTCCTTATGTTATCTCCTTGCAAAGCCCAGCAGTGCAAGGAAAACTGGGAAACTAGCTCCAGGTTTTATTGTCGTCTTGGTCATTCTAAGAGTCATTTCCTTCTCTTTCAGGGATATAAAGAGGCATATATTATGTGGGCAGAAGATTCCGTGTTCTGGTCAATAACATAGGCCACAAAGGTCAATGGCATTCAGGCAAGCTGGCCTGAAAACCCCTATAAATTTTCAAAGATGAGAGAGGAAGATTTAGAGACTGGATGTGTTCTGCCGGTGCAAGGGGAAAGATAAAATGCCACTCTGTAAAGGGGAACAGAATATTAAGACCCATAAAAACTTTAGGAGGCTATACAGTCTCCTCAATGGGGGAAGAATTTTGCCCACCCAGGTTTTATTTTACTGCAGGGACACATAAAAGTGCACTCGAAATTAATGCTTAGAACACAACTGATCCACCAAGACAAAAGCTAAGGCTTTCTTCCAGCCTCCTCTTCTGCCCCATTCCTCTTTTGTCACCAGCTATTTTGATGCAACACCTTCAGAAGAGGGAGTTGGTCACTGACACAGTGATGAAAACTCCCACCATGCCTCCTTTCCAGATGCTTCCAAATAAAAGCTGGCACAGGCCCAAAGAAATACACATATTCTCACTCTGCTTAATAGTATATATACTATTTTATGAGCTATGTTTCATAAAAACTATTCTTGTCAGAAAACTCTTTGGGACTCTCTTCTATAGCAATACAGTAAGGCAGGCCATGAAATGTCTTGACCAACTCAGCTGGATATATAAGGAATAAAATATCCTTGTCTTTCTCCTATATATATGGAATAATACTGGATATTGAAAATCAATTTATATATCTATATGTAGCAATATATATGCCGAAGCAGTGCAATGTAAACAGAAGTATTTTGCATGCAAGGAGACGGACAACCTTTTTACTTTACTGTGCTTTGGAGTGTGCCCAATCCACTTTTCACCCATATGCCCGGAAGTACTAGCCACTGGAATAGTTTTGCTGCCATTTTTCACAGTGAAACTGAGTGCAAGATAGAATTATGAGACGTTAAAAAAATTGACTCAAGCAATACAAAGAATAGGAAATTGAATTCAGGTTTTCAGACTCACAGACTGTTCAATCCCACCAGACATTGGCCCATATTTTGATAATTTCAAATTTCTTGTGGTACCTGTGATCTCCCTAAAAGAACATTTAAGTCAGTACCAGCTCATAAGCCAGTTCTGCAATCTTATGCAAAAGTCCCTTTATAATCTATAACAGTCAAAGAAGCATCTGACATAATCTTGAGACCTGCTCAGTATCTTTTTTAGGATCCTTAGCCTTAGCATTAGATGAAAATGCACTATATTGATCCATATTTTCTGTGGGGTTTTAGGGAGCTGGCAAATGCAAAGTTTCCACCATCTTCAGCAGTAACAGGAACACGTTCCTACGAGGGAGTGTCCAAGCCATTTTATATATGGTAAATCTATTGACTTGTCATTTTTTCTTTGCTTCTTTTGTTTATTTCTCAACATATACCAGGACCAATGCTTGTTGCTTCCTGATCGGCTTCATAACATTTTAAAATATTTGGGATTGTTCTCTGACAAAGTAAAGCATGGGCCGCAGAGATACAGCAAGAGTAGGGGAATGATGATTGAGAAAGGGCAAACCATAGAATGACAGATGGAAAATATGAGACACACTTTAAAAAATTCATAGTTTTGAGGACTTTCCTGGGAGACAGAGCTGAGGAGTTTCCAAGCTAAAGGGAAGTGCATATGCACATGATACTCACCTGCTGTAGGTTAAGACAGTTCTTGCACATTTTCTGTTGGGAAAAATTTGGAGATGGCCAATGTCTTTTTTCCCACATATCTCTGGCTGTTTACAGGGCACAAGATGAATCTATTTGGATACCACTGGCTCCCAGCACAAATTTGAGCCTAGCTTTGGAGCCCTGATGGAAGAAAGCTATGTCAAAACTGAAAGTGTTTGCTATCTTTTCAAACTTTCTCATTTTAAATGGATGCAGACCAAGAAAAGGCCTCCTTTTCCTAACATGGGGAACAATCGTTGATGTACATACTACATATACATCTAGCTAGACTAAATACCCTAGAGAATCACTTTCTGTTAGAAGATAATTTTGTGTTTGGGATATCAGTAGAGGATTAGAACTAAGAGGAAAAACAAGGAGTAAAGAATCAGGGTCAGAGGGAACAGTTGCGAAACCAATAGACATGGATCTTCACATTCATTACATCATACGAAGAAATTATTTTAGAATGGTAAATGTCCTAGATACAAATACATGTACCATAGAGAAAATACAGACAGAATGACACAGCATATCTTGATTGAGTTAATTTCAGATGAGTTTGTGCAATATCATTTACAGACTTGAATTTGTGGTTGATATGTAAGATTTAAAAAAGAACCACATTTTGGAAAAAGGGAGACATACAGCTGAATGTCCTTTACCCCAGCTACTTTTATTTGACTTAAAGAATCAGAACACCACCAGAGAAACACTTTGTTCAACGAAGTATGCATTTGTCAGAAACAAGCAGGAGGGATAGTAAATTGCAAAGCAAGGTCAGAACAATTTTGTTTCCAGTTTCACTGAGTAGGTGACAATATTTTTTCTTTCGTAAAAGGAAAGAACGAAGGAAAGTTTTTCTTCAAAAATAAAAATACAGAGAGCAAGGCACAGCAGTATTTCTGTGAAGGCTAGTGGTCAGAAAATAGGAGGAATGTTCCATTCATGTTGCTCATTGAAGAGCTGAAATATCTTCATGCATTTTAGTTAAAGGGTTTGTGTTCTGGGAGGATTCCTAGTTCTCTGTCTTCAAGACACACTTTTCTTCTGTTCCCTTTAACTTGTACGTAATAGTAACCTAGTTTCTCTAGGTGGGATTAACCCAACCAAACATACGTGGCACACATCTCCACTTGAAACAGTTCAGGCTGCCTGATTTGGAAAGGTAGACAGAAAGGGAGATGGAAAGAAGCATTCTTGCAGACAATGCATTATTTTATTATTTATTATTTTGCATTAACTATTCTCATAGGGGATAAAGGAGGACTTAATGGCATCTGTTTCTCTCAAGTCTATGAAGTGAGTATGGGGTGACATACTGGAAAGCAGATATCCAACGCTGGACAAGGTGGATGTGAGCTCTATGGAATGAAATCTTTTCGCTCCAGTCTTGGACTCTCTTAGAGTGCCAAGGATGCCTTAAGCAATTTTAGAACAGGTTTTCTAGTATAGCATGACTGTGTAGTTTTTAATGTCCAAAACTCATGAATTTAACTTCTTACAGGATCCTATCACCTGTTTGTGGGGATTATGCCTCTGTAAAGGGAGTAGGAGTTTATGTTAGGAGAATCTACATTGTTGGTGTGAATTTTAGCATGTGCTATCCCTTACATAGAATATATTTGTTAATCTAAAGTAAATCTAAATTATAAAATTAACGTAAACTCTTGAATCACAGAATCATGGAATTGTCAGAGTTGGAAGGGACATCTAGAGATCATCTAGTCTGACTCCCCTCCCAAAGTAGGATTGCCCAGAGCACATTACTCAGGACTGCATCCAAGCAGGTCTTGAAGATCTCCAGAGAAGGGGACTCCACAACCTCCCTGGGCAGCCTGTCCCAGTGCTCTGTCACCCTCACCGTAAAGAAGTTCTTCCTTGTATTTGAATGGAACTTCCCATGTTCCAGCTTGTACCCATTGCCCCTCGTCCTGTCACTGGGAACCACTGAAAAGAGTCTGGCTCCATCTTCCTTCAACCTACCCTTTAGATACTTATAAGTATTAATAAGGTCTCCCCTCAGCCTTCTCTGGCTAAAAGCCCCAGCTCTCTCAGCCTTTCCTCGTAAGGGAAATGCTCCAATTCCTTAATCATCTTTGTTGCCCTACATTGGACTCTCTCCAGTAGTTCCCTGTCTCTCTTGAACTGAAGAGCCCAGAACTGGACGCAGTATTCCAGTTGTGGCCTCACCAGTGCAGAGCAGAGGGGAAGAATGACCTCCCTCGACCTCCTGGCCATACTCTTCCCTATGCAGCCCAGGATTCCATTGGCCCTCTTGGCGACAAGGGCACATTGCTGGCTCATGGAGAGTTTACTATCCACCTGGACCCCCAGATCGTTCTCCTCAGAAGTACTTTCTAGCAGGTCCACACCTAACCTATACTGGTGTCTGGCATTCTTCCTCCCCAGGTGCAGGACCCTACACTTGCCCTTGTTGACCCTCATTAGGTTCTTCTCTGCTCGGTTCTCCAGCCTGTCCAGGTCATGCTGGATGTTGGCACAGCCCTCTGGAGTGTCAGCCAGCCCCTCAACCCCAGAATAAGTCTAAATTAACCACATTAACAACTGCTGTTGATCTATCCAGCCTGCCTGTAAAAAAACCCAAACAGTTTTTTTATTAAATGTAAAAATGTATATGTAAAAAGAGCTTTTTACTTCAACACATATCTTCCCAGTGTTGCTGCATAACAAACTGAAAAACTCAATTTTCCGAAACACAGCACCATTATGTCAAGATTTGAGGCTTAGTGTTTGGGACATTGTTTTAGGAAATAACTTACGAGCACTGGAAAAATCATCAAGTGAACAGTTCAACCAGCCTCTGGGAAACATGACAATAAGGTTTGTAAGCAGACAGAATGCAGTTTATCTACTGTAGCATGTCCCACATTGCTTCATTTGTTTGGGGTTTTTTTCCTTCCACTGTAACTCAGCATAATTTTAATTTCAAATCAGTGTTTCAAATTCATGGACAGAAACAACTAAGTAAAATGTCCAATGCAAGCCTGGAAGCAAGGTGAAAGGCAGTCAACAGTGTAAAATCTGCCTTTATCTGCCTGTGAGTGTGGCACAAGACCTCTAAAACATATTGTTTTTTTCTGCAACTAGTGAAGCTTCATATAAGATCGCATTAGTGATGTATTTTTTTCCTGCCTGCAAACATAAAGGACACCATAAAAATACCACAGCTCTACCTAGTCCTGAACTGCTGTGTACAACGCTTGTTCAGGCACTTCATACCACATCACAAGATCTGAATGTTTCATCCTCTGTCTTTGATAATTATGTCCTGAAGTTGGGGGCTGAAATTATTTTCATATAATAGTGTTGACTCTGAATACTGCAAACATGGTTATTAGAAACTATATTAAGCAGTGCCATAACTTTATGTTCTTCACAAAGTATTTTGTATTCTCTGCTGGAAAAAAGCCATGAGGCTACACTTCTAAATATTTCATTATGAAGACTATATGCGCACCATACAACCGTGCACTTTCATGTGACAGCTACTTTGTTGATAAACACATAAAGTCTAACACAATCAGGGCATTTTCTGCGGAAATAAGTCCAAAGAAATACTTGTCTCTTGCTGAATTTTTAACAGATGAGAAACTCCAGCCAGGGTGACTTAACAGTTGAGCAAATATAAACAACATGTGGGGGCCTGAGAGACTGGTTCGTGATTTTAGACAGAAAACAGCAAAAAGCAGTACCTCGCCCAGCTGTGTACCAGAATGCACTAGCAGGGCTAAATTCCAGATCCCCACTTGCCCAGCTGATCCCCACAATGGTTTGATGTGACAGGGTAACAAAGCAAAGCCTACTGCAGGCGCCTTTCTATTTCAGTACAGTAGCTGTTAGATATCTCAAAAAAACATGTACCACTCTGACTTTGAACAATGCAAGGACACATGCAAAACCAACTAGCAATGGTATGTTGCACAGAGATAACTATGTCACTGGTCTCAGTCCCATTTCCAGTAGAAAGATGTTTGTCACAAAAAAACCTAACATTCCAGAACACTACAGTTCTCACTAATTGGTGCCTTGGTTGCTAGTTTCTGGAGACTGAACAGATCCCAAATGGACTTAGATGTTCTCCCCAGAACAGCACTGAAGTGAATTAAAACTGTGGAAATGGTTCCATTCTCCTGTATCCTTGCATTTGGACTTTGCTTTTGTCCCCCAACCCATTGTGGCTTGCATTTTCTTTCAAAAACTAGCTGAACAAAGCTATCATTTTCAGTCACCAACATGAGATTATGTTTACGTAGAATCAGAAATGGGGGAGACAAGGTTCCCACTATTTCTGGGCTCTTCATCACATAGCATTGTGTAAAAAGCTGAGCAAATATTGCCTCCTTTTACCAGCAGAGGACGGTACCTCATCTGCTTAAACGAGACCCGCTGCCTTGGCAATCACTAGGGTTTCCCTTGCAAACCAGTGATACTTGCTCTGCTTTCTAGAAATTCAGGAGAAAGAAATGTGGCAGGATTATCTTGTATCACTTCTCCTGCATTCAGTCCTACTTACTTTATCTATTTATTTTTTTTTGGTTTAATTATTTATTTTTAGAGGGTTTTACTTATGCCATAGAACGTTTTCTGTTGTGAATTTAGTGCATGAAGGGATACTAGGCAGTATGGAGGCTGATCTCTGTCTCTGCAGAAGAGTGGTGGCATGGCCCATTAAGTCTGTGGTTTAGGGTCCAGTTCTGAAGAAGCACTTGCATGCATTACCCTGGGAGCTGGGATCTCAACAGAATAGGACCAGTTAGGTCCCATGAATTGGTCAGTGGTTTATATTGTGCGTGTATACTTCACTTTGTCCAGCTGTTTTGAACTCAGATGATCAATCTCAGCCTGCCACAGCTGTTCGGCTCATATTTATGTATTTGATGTGCTTAGCACACACATGTGACTAACATACTCTTATTCTCACCTGGGAGATGAGTCAGTCAGAACTAAAGGTAGGGTTAACTTTACATCAGCTATTAAATAATTATGGTTGTCCTACTTCAGTGAAAGAGACACTAGAATTTTCAGGTGGCAATTTGTCATAGTGATAGGAAGCATTTGTACTGTAAAAGTAATTCCCCTGTGAAGCTGCTTCTCACTCTCTCTTCACTGGCAATCAAGCCAAAAGAGCTCACTCAGATCAGTTATTTCACTTTCAAACACATTAAGCAGGCAGCATTAATCCTACCCTAACTGCCTTGTCCAGCATCTCTCAGGAAGTTTTTCGTGCCACCAACAGTCAGCCTGAGGTTTCTTGAGTCCCAGCCCAGAGGCTTAACCACTGAGCTATCCCAAACCTTTCTTTAGTAATTGCTTGATACATACAAGTTGCCTTACACCATCAAGCCAAATGGTATAGTATGGGAATATATTACAAATCACGTGCAAGGAAAGCTACTGAGAAAGATGCATTTAAAATGATTTTACTAACTTGGAGATCCTTAGAATTCCTTCTTTCCTCATTACTCCTATCATTGATACTTATTTCTGAATAAAGAATGTAGACTGGGCCTCCACAACAGCATAAAATCAGAACCACATTTTCTTCCCATTTGTATGTACTTTCAGTGTGTTTATAAAAGCTACTGAATTTATAGGCTTAGAGCTTCATTTGCTTATGCATCAATACAAACAGATATAAAGGCTTTGTTTCCACAGCTTTAGTTCGTGTTAGTGCTGATCTGGGGAGAACATCTTAGCCCATTCAGGGTCTGTTCAGTCTCCTGAAACTAGCAACAAAGGTGCCAATTAGTGAAACTTGTAGTGGGTTTTTGTGGCAAACATAATTTTCCACTGGGAATGGGACTGAGATCAAAGAGCTTTCGTGTAGGGAATTTTATAGACATCAAAACACAGCAACTTGTCTGGAGTGGGTTCAAGCCTAGAAATAAAAAGAGGCATGGAACTATTGCCAATCTCCATAGCTTGCAATTTCCTTCTAAGGCACAGTTCATCACAATACACCATCCCAATTTGTTGTGGGTTTTTTATTTTTACAGTATAATTGCCAAAAAACAGAGCTATAAAATATGTGAGACTTGACAACTAGCATTGCAATTATTAAACATGGAAACTATTCTAATGAGTACAGTTTAAATAATATTAAGTTAGGAAGTCACCAGTTTCTTCCTAAAACTGTACACCATTATAGATAGTTTGTTGTCCACGTATTAGCAGAATCCTTTCTATGAGGTGTCTAGTACCCTAACTGTAAAACTGTAAAGGGCGTTAGAATTGGTCCTTTCTCTGTAATAAAAACAAACTACAAAAGCCGTAGATTCTAAGGACGAGCAATCACATCAAAATCTGAGGAAAACTGAAGGATGGTGACAAAATCCTCTCACACTCCCCAGAACTGAAGTGCCTCACAGGCTGTCATATAATGAGAGATGTGACACCTCTCCAGTCAATATGGTTCAAAATTGGGATGGACAGACTTCAATGTTTCTCACACTAGGAGTTTTAAAATAAATTTCTAGGTTAAAAAAACCAAAACATTCCAGCCCTGGCTGCGCTGCCTGTGATACCCAAACTTTATTTGTGAAACACAAGTTTTCCTACTAGAATTCAGGTTAACGTTGCTGATGGAGGTACAGCGTGAGCTGTGTTCAGCTTGACTGATACAGGCAAACTAGAAGGCGAAGGGGACGTTTACAGGGTTCATTAAAAAAGCAAAGGGAGACAGGTTGAAGAGCTGTCATTCATTTTCAGTGGCCAGTCCTGCCCAAACCACAAAACCATTCCCTCTTTAAAACAAACAGAAATATTACCTTGGGGTAGTAGAAAATTAGGCTACTTAAAAAATCAGACCACTCCATGCTTCTTATCAGTATAGGAAATAGTGAAATTTGTTGGTTCTGGAAAGGAAGGCTGGAGAATTCCTGCCAAGGGAAAGGGAAGGTAAGCATAGGAGAAAGGAGGAGGAGAGAAATAAGAGCTTTGGAGGCTGGGTTGACTGCCCTGGTGCTGGGAGGAAGCCTAACCCTGTAAGGCAGAGACAGCTGTGCATCAAATAGGTTCTTGCTATGGACAGCATCCCTACTACTGTTCTGTCCTGAGGCATGAATATTACCTAAGGCAAATCTAGAAATATGCATTATATTTACAGTCCCTTTAAAGTCTTGCCATTTTGGTTATAACTCTGTTTCAATGAGGCTGGACCATCGGCCATTACCTGTGATGTTTAACCATCTCACGAAAACCAAAACTCATGAACCTGTATGTTTTACACATCTGAAGTGCTTCCAAGCCCAGTACTTAGCAGTGCCTTTTGCTGTTAACCTTGAGGAACAGACATGCTGTTTAGTGAGTTAATTTTGTTTTTCTTAAGAACCTGATATCTTTTGTTAACTGGACCTTTTCTGTTCCAGGGCTTCTCATGTCAGGTATCCTCCATCTGCAGTTCCATAACAGGACAAGTCCAGTGTTCGTGTTCAAAAGTCAAGGAAAACAGGTAAGGGCTATGAAATACTCAGAAATAAATAAGCATTGAGCTTCTGTAGGCTAATTCAGCAATGCACTTATATTCATGTTCTCTGCAGAAGAGTTGCATGCTCATACTGACAAGACTTATCCTAGTACTACAGTCTTAAGCGCTTTTTAGTTACCTTAATAATGTTACCAAAAGGAAAAATAATGGCCAAAGTTGTATTTGCTTTTGAAGTATATTGTATCATTTCCTCTTTGTCAGCAACTTTTCTTGTTCAAAATGAAATTTCAGAGGAAGGTTGCCATCAGGAAACAAATGACATCTAGATATTTTTTTTAAAGGACGTAACAATTCAAATTATTTTCAGCATTTTCAAGGAGTGAGGATGAAGTGTCCTGTCCTCAGTTGGAAGAAGCCAGTAGGAACAACATGCTAAAATGATGAAAAGTCATTTGGGAAATCAACGTTAGCACAATCTGAGACAAAACCTTTCAACCAGCAAGGACAGACATATCTGTCATTTATCTGTAGGGAAAGTTTTTCACTCAATGAGACATTGAACTCCGAATTTTCCCAGATAATCAAACATTAGAAATGTTAGATCCAGAAACCAAAATTCTGAGGTTCTTTGTGCTTTTAGCAAGATTTCCTTTCTGACGATATCTAGCAAGGAGCGTTGGTCACCATATTGACACGACAGTGGTGTCACAAGAAAAGGATGCTGAAAGTGAAACAAGAGCCTCAAAAATTGTGTAGTCCATCCCTTAATGCACAAACTCATCATAATTTTATTTTGCTACAGGTCAGCACTCTCTTGATATCCAGGTGCAGAAGTAAAACATTTGTCTGTGCGGCAGCTTGCTAGCCAGCTGGCTTACCTGACGTGATCTGGCCTGCTTTCCACACCTGAGAAGTGCTGGTGGGATACACGTTGGTGGAGCTGGGGAGGAAGCAAGCTGTCTCTCTCTGACTAAGCTTTCTAAACAGATTAGTTCCTCTAGTCAGAGACAGCCCTCTTTTCCCCCAGGCCATTTCTTCTCCACTCCATGCTCTGCAACATGACTGTGCTTTCAGCCTGTCATAAAAAGCCTGTGATCTTGCTGTACTG
The DNA here is from genome assembly GCA_013399435.1 of Arenaria interpres. Taxonomy (NCBI): domain Eukaryota; kingdom Metazoa; phylum Chordata; class Aves; order Charadriiformes; family Scolopacidae; genus Arenaria; species Arenaria interpres. The sequence goes on from VXAK01020758.1 coordinate 28,607, forward strand.
TTTACCTAATAATTTGTCTGGAGAACCCTTTTCTTTCAAATCCTGCAGGCATATTGCTGATGCCAACGGTTTACGAAAATTGGTCTAATTATTCTGGCTGGTAATTGTACTTGAGGGTAGATGAGTTTTCTTTGTCTAATTTTGAAAATCTTCTTACAAATCAGGCATTTGAAGGATGGAGTTAGGTTCAAATGTTTCTGAGTTCCTTTCCTCGGGACAAATTGCAGTAAAAAGGGAAGAGGGAAGAAAACTTAGGATGAAACAGAGAAGGCAGGGTGAAAAATACAGAAGAGTAGCATGAAAGCTGGAAAAGAGATGGAGAGAGGGGCAGATTTTAATGTAAAGCATAAATGGTACAGCCAGAGAGGGATTTTCCATCAACACTGAGTGGATGAAAGCCATAACTAAGCAGTACTGTTGTTACTACTACCACTGATACACTTCCCTGCCATGAGACAAACATCATCTCTGTGGATAGAAAACTCAGTGGAAGAGAGTGGGAGGGAAAATGTGGGGCCAAAGAATTGGAATGCAAAGGCTTCTACTATAGAGCATGCTTTACAAACTTATTTGTATCTAAGATGACCAGTGTAGTCCTAAGCAAAGGTAAATATCTACAAGGAAATTGACAATTTGCAGGCCCTGAATCCACACCTGTTTTAGTCAAAGTAAGTCTACCCTTGAAGTATTCCAGAAAAGGACTACACCAGCTGCTGACATCTGACTAGCCTCTCCTCCTGCTCCTGCATTCAGGGGCTGCGTCTGGACTCTGAGCTTCCACGCTGCATTACTTCATCGCATGCCAACACCCCCTCAGTCCTCTGGCATTCGCTCCTTACTTCTCTAACAAAATACATTGTTCCTTGGTGTGTTTGTTATGTCGCATTGTATGCTGTTTATGAGACAGTTTACAGTGGTAAGCATCGATAAAACCTTATCTAGTATTTTGTATGCAGTCTGGGTCTGCTGAGGGGAACTCCTGCTGGAAAAGGTTCAGAGAAGAGGGCTCTAACAGAGCTAGGCAAGAATATCATAGCAAGGCTGAGAGGGGTGTAGGTCTATGCCTAATTTGAGGCAGAGCAGAAGAGTTCTCTCTAGAGAATAACTGTAGCTCAGGGGGGGTGAAAATGTTATGAGCCAGTCATTTCACACGTGTCAGTTGGGAATTACAACAGTCCTAATAATCAGAGTAACAAGCCTCTGTGAACAGCCTTCCCATTAGAGCTGAGGAGACCAAAAGTCCAACTAACCTACATCCGAAGCTTGATAAATTTATGCAAAAGAAAGCAGTAAGAAACAACAGCTGCAGGGAATTGGCTTAATGATAGCAAACTTTATGTTGGTGCGATCTTCAAAATTTAAGTGACCTTTTTTTGCATTTTCTTCCATGATCAGAATGGCAAATGACAAAACATTTGCAATTAATTTTTGAAATTTATCAATAGATATTTTTAAAATCTGTGTAATATACTGCATTCATTTGGCATAGTTCTTTGATAAATCTCATGTAAGATGACATAATCTTCTGCATGCATTAGAGCAAGCTTATTTTTGCAACCAAGAATGCAGTTGCATCCAAACTTCCAAGTTTGCCAGACAATACCTACTTTCTATAAAATCATTTTATTGCCCTCAGTAATTGCACAAAATGGATATTAATTTCTGACAGAGTCCTGTCTGAGGTTTTTCATCATTTTACACAAGACTCTGAAACCTGTTTTACATGCTGGTCCAACATTGGGGGTTTTTTCTCCATACTCTCTTAATCTTCCCTAATGACTGAAGATGCATTACATTGCATCTTCAGTGGATTAGACAGCTTCTCAGCAACATTCCTTTGAAACTCATGGGACTAAACCAGTTAGTTCCTGCAGACATAAAGTGTTTAACTTCAAGTTGCTGTTGAATATCCTTTTGGATTAGTGCTGGAAATGGAAGGATTTTATTGTCACTTGAAGAAGCAAATACATCATCCAGCTGGTTTCCAAATACAGAACCCAGAATTCCACATGGATTGAAACCTGAGTGTCTCAGCCAACCCATCCTGTGAGTCTGCCATTACACTCACAGCCATGATAAACACCAGACCAAAGAAACCTGATGTTCTTAAATGACTACGCAATACATCCCAAGTGTTAGGGTTTGCCAGGAGTTCAGGAGGAGATACTGAACCCAGTGTATTTCTACTACTTCCTGTGTTTGTAGGCATATTTCTTCTTCTTGACATCATGGCCATTGGGAAGGGCTTTAAAATAGAGTAGTAATTAGAAAGGAAAGAGGTGCATTCACCATTAAAGAGATATTTGTTTACTGATGGGAGTGGAGTTCTGTCAGTGGCCTCCTTTTTCACAATCCTGAAACCTATACTGACTGCTTTCTTTCTTTAATGAGGTTCATTGGACAGCAGCTCCTGGAAAAGTTTTCCTTTTTCTAATTTAATTACTTTTCCCTGTTTCCTTTTTTGTCTTTGTAGTTGATTTAGTGCCACGCAGTGTCCCAGATGGTCAGTCTGGGAAGCAGACATGGACGTTTTCAAAGGGACAATGTTGATTCCCATTGGACCCAAAATGACCTCCTCCTCCCGGCACTGCCCCCGTCCACACTCATTCACAGATTTTAATCCCCAATAAACACATTATTTAAATACGGGAAGAAAGGTGGACCATAACTTGAAACCAGCTAAGGACACAGGGAACCATGGCTGGCATTGGCAGAATATTGTTTAGCAGAGCCCAGTACCATTGTTTGCAGCACAGATAAAACCAGCTGGCCATGTTATGCTTGACTGAGATCTAGACAAGGGAGGGAGGATCACATGCGAATAGGAAGTGGTATGAGAGGACATGAAGAAAGAAAGCTGACATGCTCAAAACAAGGTCTGAGAGAGAGAAAAGTGAGGAAAGCCTTCCTGGATATTTTAATACATGCCAATAACAGCAAAACTCGCTACCCCTTTCTGCTCTTGTGCAAAATATAGGAACAAAATAAATGTTTTGGTATAAACTTGCCATAGAGGAAATAGAGGTACTGTACACTGTGAAGTACTGACTCGCTTGATTATGCACAACCCTGTATCATAGATGTTTCTTTAAAAATCAGATACACACCAGTAGGAAGTCCACCTGCATTATTTTGTCACTTGTTCTAAATTGATAACTGTAGTACTATATAAACAAATACGTATCTGCATTTAGTTTACACTCTTGACAGTGAGAAAAGTGGAAGGAAGGGGGAACACAAACACAAAAACAGATATTTTGCAGCCATATCAAAACTGAAGTGCTGGTGGTTCTAAAAGTGTAGTTAATTCTCATAACTTGCAGTGACTTCTTCCCACCACCGAATAAAAGTAAAATATTGTGTACTACATGAAATTCTTTGATTGCTTGTAGAAGAGAATTACTAAATAACCATACCTGAGGGCTACAATTACAGCAATATGAAATGACACTGCACTGTAGAGATAGGATTATTTTTTCTAGTAAAATACTGAAAAGTTTTATGTTGTGTACTTAATTACAAGCCGGAGATTTTTACCGTATAGGCAGTGCCAAACAATAATTTCTGCTCATTAGCTACCTGTCAGTATTTATTTTCTCTACTGCAGGGAGGAGGGGGGTGGGGAACCACAAATCAAAACGATGAAAAACCAAAAAGGACAACATATATTTCTTTGTTTCACAAATGAAACATTTTTACAATACCCTGTTCCAAATTAAAACAGGCAACATAGTGGTGAGTGTTTAGGAAAGGTAGAATGTAACAAAATAATCTGATGAGCAATTAGAGTATAGAATCAAGAAATCTTCAGAAGGCTTGGTCTATGATTCAATATTTTGTTGCTGTTAGGTATAGTTTTTCAAACAGCCTTCCTTAGAAAATGACATACGTACAGCTATGCTTTCTCCTTCTTACAAGTCCATTGTCCAACACGATAGAGGGATACTAGGCTCAGGAATATGAGCCATGAGCTCATTAAGTAAGTACTGGAATGGGCTGCCCAGGGAAGTGGTTAAGGTACCATCCCTGGAGGTATTTAAAAGACAGGTTGACATAGAGCTTAGAGACATGGTTTAATGACAGTTTTTATCAGAGTTAGGTTGATGGTTGGACTAGGTGATCTTAAAGGTCCCTTCCAACCTAGACAATTCTATGATTCTATGAAGATCAGCAGTTGGTAAAATGACAAAGAACCTAGTAAATGCCTCCACTGAGAAGGGAACAGCTACAGTGCTGTTGCACTGGCACAGCCTGTCGGTGCACTTTCTCAGCATTCCACACCGAGAACACTGGTGAAGGAATGGGCCGTCGTGGGAGAAGCAGGACATGTGAGGTCGAAGGAAGCCTTCAAAGGAACTAAACTTATTGTGGTGAACGTGGTCCAGGAGAGTAGGATATCAATACATTGAAAGTCAGGCTTCATTAATTCCAGAATTTACAGAACAAGTTGCTTCTTTATTAGCACAGTATGAACTGTGCTCAGAAAATCCCTACTGAGAATTTAGTTATACTAGAAAAAAGAGGACTTATTGCACAACAGTTAAGCCTTTTCCTTTTTCAGATACACTATACCAGTCTAGGCTCTTTTCTATTGCTAACACGATGTCTGTACACGGAGAGTGACAATCAAATACTATTGGTCTATATGCAGAAAAGCCTGAAGAATTCCCTACAGTCAGTGAGATAGCTGTTGTTCTAATACATACTGCAAAACAGTACTGTGCCTCCATGTTATTTTGTGTGGTTCTTAAAAGAGGCATTTGGCAGTTTTTCTGGTCTGGCAAACTCACTTGAAATCCAAGAATGTCTGCTTTTTCTTTATTGTGTCACCGTGTTTGAATGGGACCACAACTGTTCCACCAACTTCTGTGCACAGCAGATGTTAGGTGCACATCATGCATACATGTCAACTGGACATACATCAGTCAACCCTATTTCAGCTTCTTCATCCTTAGACATCAAACACACCCCTTCCAAATTTAGTGATCTCATCTGAAAAGTTCTAAAACAATTTGCAGACCTTTAAGCTGCATAGTGAAAACAAACAAGATAACTGACTTCTACAAACCCTGCAAGCAGGCAGAGAAAAGGTCTTGGTGAGCAGAAGCAGGGGCATTTGCTAGTAAAGTGCTTCTGTTTTCCGATGAGGAAGTCAGCTTGCACAAACTTGAAAACATGGTTGCTGTAGCAATTACAGAGTAGAGACAATTAGCAGTACAAAAGGAGAAAAAATCCCTTCTCAGCAAACTCTGTGGTGGAGCTGGGGCACCTCTCTTTCTCCCTGGGACTCTTGGCATATTGAGCTCTTGCTGCTTTCTCCACAATCTAATGACAGTTTATTTTCATTTGGATTTTAAGTTCCCCTTCATTTCTTGTTCAGTCCCCCACAGCAATAGGTAATCGGCTTTTAATTGCTCATTTAGTGAATGAGGAGTAAGGGATGGACTGAAGAAGCCTTTGATGATACTTTAAAGGCCTTGAGTTTTCTCTAAAGATGAGCCCAAGCTGAATTCCTAGAGTGACTCTTTACTCTCTGAACTCTGGCAAAGTTTCAAAACTTTGAGCACCTTTCCTAATCCTCATTTTCAGAAAGTTCTGATTGTCTTTGCAAGCAAAAATTTAAACCCCAGCTTCCCTGCACTACAAAGTCCAGATTATACCAGGTGTGGAGCTGAGTGTGGGACCCATTTTACTCAAGACTGGTAGCTGGGATAGCAAAGAGAGTGGTTTAAAAAAGGATGTAATAGTTGTTGTTACCACGAATGCTCCTGAGAACAAATTTTTACAGGTGTCAGGATAATCTTTTTAATGCCAGTAAGGTTCTGCAGTAAAATACTGGGGAAGTGGGAATGAAATAACCCATCTTGTGTGATTCTCTGGCCAAATGTACTTGCATTATACAGAGATATCCAAATGCAATTAAATAGGCTCTTGGCTGAATAAATCAAGGCATTTGGTAACCCACAGGCTCATTCAAAGATGAAATCTGGGTATTTTAATAAAGACTGACATTTTCTATATTTTGAAGGAAAAGTAGCTAAGACACTGCTTGGGCTAAATTATAAAACACAGCAGATGAATTTTCACTTATTAGTACTTTGCAGCCATGCCTATACTGAAACAAAAACATGACTGGTTTATTTGAATGTAAGAGGCCATAGTCTATGCTTCTAGGACTTCAGCACTTTTGCCAGAGTTCTCTGAATTCAGCTGTTGGTATTTTGCCTTAATGTATAGAAATCTCTTTGAATTTAGGCATTTAAGCAGAGTCACAGCAAAACTCCACACCAATCTGGGTTACACAATGGAACTGGAGAGACTAAAGCTCAGATCTGAGGAACTGGGCCTGTGAGTCCCACTGGAATCCAGAGCTGAGCTCTGGTGACATTTTCTGCATGTCGGGTTTTGACCAGGCAGAAAGCAGGTGTTAGAGCCCTCACAAATGCACTAGTTGCTTGACCATCCTTCTCCGTTCCTAGGGAACTCAAAGTACACAGTTAGCTGGGACATCACCATTGTTCACCACCTCCAAGTCACAGCGACTTACAGCCTTGCAGCTGTGGAAAGCCATGTGGAAACAGTTAATGTCAGTAAAACCACTGGGACGAGAAATAGTTTTCCAATCAGTCACTGAATTTCACTGAATTTTTAGAGTTGGAAGGGACCATAGAGATCATCTAGTCCAACTCCCCTGCCAAAGCAGGACTACCCAGAGCGTGTCAGAGCATGTCACTCAGGACTGCATCCAGGCGGGTCTTGAAAATCTCCAAAGAAGGGGACTCAGTTTCGAATTGTCTTAGTTTTCTGGTCTAAGTTTAAACCTCGTCACCCCAAATTTTCCATTGAAACAGTGTTTAGCAAAGGCCTACATTTCAATGCGGCTGTGGAAACACAACTGGTTTCGAAGGCAGCAGAAAATCATCGAGGGAAGCTGATACTAATGTAAAAAGAAATTATGATTATGATTTCTAATTGTTCTCAGTGCTCATCTTAGCTCTCAAAGGACTGAAGACATAGACATTAAGCCTATACTGAGTGGCAGTTTCTATTTCCCTTGAACTAAGGGCAAAAATCCCATCATCCTCAATCGGTTCAGTCTAACACATGACATTTTTACATTCCATCTCTGTCCAGCTTTTGGGTTGATGTTCACAACATGTGATATCTTACCTGACTGGGGCTTTTTGGGGACAATATTCCACTGATCTGCTTAACTGGTATATCAAAACTGGTACAGATTAGGTTATTTTTAAACTACTTAATCATGCACCGTCCTTCCTGGGGTCTTGAAAATTACATAGCAAGATATATCATGCAAGACTAGTTGTTATAAATAAGATAAGTGACCTATATTATAAACAGTGGATTACAAACATTTGTACTTTATTTAAAATAGAATTTACACTTATTTCCTCATTTCCACTCTTAACTTTCAGGCCGAAGAAAAAGTGCCCCAAGCCCCCCAGACCTTCTGCAGTTCCTTTCCAACTGTGAATTCATATTTCATGTTCTTGATCTTTGTTGGTGGCAAGCTGAAAACATTTGCTCTTAAACAGTGATTGACTACCATTTTTGTTTAATAGTAGTGGCACTGCTCTTCCATGACCTCAGAGATTATATTTGTAACATATAGCCAGCCATATAATCTACCACCAGCAACAGAGGGATTCAATTAACTGCAGCAGAGAGTCCAGTGAGTTAGAGGTAGTCATTCACAACAGATGAAGGTAAAGAAAGAAATAAATAGCAAT